>JAVTVY010047083.1:0-24932 GCA_036873755.1 Hanleya hanleyi | reverse complement strand
GGCTCATCAGCGTGTCCATTTCTGAACACCGTAATATTAAGGAACGTTCAGCTGTTACATTCTTTTAGGCAATAACGTTCCGCAGTTTACATTCTGGTGTACCCGAACGTTCCGATTCTCCCGAACCTTCCTGTGTATGAAGGAAGAATCAGTTGTCCATCAGCTGTTGCTTGAGCTGCATAGTGGAGTAGACAAGAAGAGTTGCACAGGTCAGAAGCCTCTGACAATTCTGACCATTTGCAGTGTTTATTTCATACATTATTAATAAAATGAATATTAGTCAACAATTTAAGAATTTCAGAAGGAATTCAGAATGTTTTGACGAAACGTTCGTATCGAACATTCCCCGTTTATGGAGCAGATCGTCGTTGATTAGGTGTCCACTATAGCATTAATGGGAAGACTGAGTCACCGCGATGGTAACATACCACTTTGTACGCGGACCATCATTGGTTAGGTGTCCACTATAACATTAATGGGAAAAATGAGTCACTGCGATGGTAACATACCACTCTGTGCACGATGTCTTCACTGATGGGGAAATTAGGTGTGTAGTTCTGGGTGTGAGACCTGTCAAGTAGTATGTAAAACACACATTTTTCCTTTCCTTAGAATTCCACATGACCATAGTCACCCAACTCAGTAATTATCCAGCATAACCCAGTAATTATCCAGCATACTCCATGCCTCTTTACGGAGTGCATAACCCAAATCACCCAACCCAGCATACCCATACCTCAATAACAAGTGCAAATGTGCTAAACGATGTCACAGGCTAACATAACACCTACGAGCCCCACCCAGCCGGTGATAGTTAATCCTCACAGCCCACTGAATCCTACCTGCTTTCTATGATGCTGACGTTACTTCCGATACATAGAAAGGATATTGCAGATAAGTCATTAATCGTACCACCTCCACCACAGCCCACATCGAAAATGACATTTCTATGCCACTGATGGTGTCACTCCTGGACATGTGAGTAGTACATCAATCCTTTTTTATTGACTGTACACAAACTACGGTATAGTAATGGTTGTACAAAAGTGAATTACACCCAAGGTCGAAGTTCAATACTCACACTTTTACACCACTTAATTACACCAAATCAAACACACAAATCATGCCGAAAATGCCCTCTCTATACTACTGATGAAATGATTTCTGATACAATCTCTAATGTAGACCCTAAATTTTTCCAGACACATACAAGTCCAGCAGAAACCACAACCCCATTCCACAACTGGTGATAAGCCACCAACTGCATGCCTCCAAATCCAATTGTATCCGTTGTTTATATACTAAAATCCTAGCACGCATCTGCGCTTTAACACCACTGCTAGTGTAAAAGGATAACCACATAACATGGTCCAATCTGTGCTGAATTAACTTGACCAGAATTATCCCACAACGTACTTTCACCTCACCTCACTTCACCCCTCACTTTTACACCTTCAATTCTAAGGTATATGTGGTTTATATACTACTATCCAAATTTGCATGTGTTGGGTGACATCAATTCCACGGACATCCCCGGACATCTTCAGATCAGTCTCAAAGTCAACTGACGGGAACTATCCGCACAATGCACCTCCTCACTCAAACCTCCTCCTGGTAACCCAAAATCCACTCTATATACTACTGGTGGTCATCTTGAAATTGTCCTTATATGGCATTTTAAACCAGACAAAAGTCTTTGGTTGTATGAAATGATTTTTTGATCCCTAACCCCTTATTTTGAGGTCAAATTCATAAACTATGAGCAGAGATATGACATTTATTAGATTTTTGGCGGACATCTTGAATTTTGCCCTCTAGCGGAAATTGACTAAAGTTTTGGGAGGATTCCCCAGGCCCGTGCTTTTTCAGCACATTTTTCTGAAAGAGAAACAACGATTACAATTCAGTCCTGGAAAAGTGATCACGGAATCATGCTGATTTTCCTCTACTAGTTGATACTGGAAATAAATAAACAACAAATGTTTATTACACATACATGTACATGTATAAATAATGAACACAGATATCCTATTAGGACACATAACATGTTCAGGGTTCATACACTTACAGCCAGAAAATATTCCAGAAGTTTTCCAGGACTTTCCAGGTCAATAATTTTAATTTATTAGAAGACTTTAATACAATAACTCACAATAAAGATGAGCGAATTAACGTAGTTAAGGAACAAATTTTGGCAAGCATCAGATCGCTGGTTCTCCCAGAAGATGAAAGTGGACTTGTTCCAGAATTTTCCAGAAGTTTAAGTTTATTTTTAAGCATTTTCCAGGACTTTCCAGGTTAGGAATTGAATTCCAGGAGTTTTAAGTACTTTCCAGGAGGCGTATGAACCCTGAGGTTGACAGGAATATACCGGAACTATCAGAAAGCTATGTACAAATACATATACCCGCTAACATGAATATATGAACTTAGCATCTCTATTTTCTCTGTTACATGTATCAGTCGTCAAAATATGGCACAATTTTTGTACGACATTCTCAACCACAGTCCACCGCTATGTGTCAGCAAATGGCAGATGATAAACATTTTATACTTTTTCTCTATTGTAAAATGTCTATTTTGGCAAAGATAACTGGATTAAAATATTAACAGTTCACCGTTGCAAATGTAGTTTGAAGGTTAATAAAGTTGGCATTTCCAGCAAATCTCTGGTTGTAATATATAGAATGAACAAAAAGATACAAAAAAAAAATTCAAGAAGCTTCCTCATCTACATTCAAGTTCTCAATCAAAAACAACTTGTTTACCTCCATGTTAGAGAAGTAGTTATCTCTAACCTAATTAGTACAATTTTCATTTATCACCAATTAGGGCACAATTTCCTTGGTAGGAATGCTAAATCATTTAAATGCCGGTGATCTAAATGAGATACACCATGCCCAATTTGGAGTTCTGATCAGTATCAAGAGGCATATGCCAATCTCTCTGTGCTAATGTAAGGTATGCCATAATCCATTCTTTCTCTGCAGAGTTCCAAAAGTATGCCATCGAGTTCCTATGAGTTCCAATTCAGCGCACCATGCCCCAATTTCAAGAAGCTCCCAAAAATGGAGGTAAACAAGTTGTTTTTGCTTGATAACTTGAATGTATCCATTATCACACATTATGCGATATTTGAGGTTATCAAATTTATTTCAACTTCGAATATAACTTCTGGTAAGAATTTACCATGAAAAATGTATGAGTGTGGGGACCATTTGGTAGAACCTATGGGCCATAAATAATGCTGCATAAGGCAACCTTTTTCAATACCATCCGATAAATAAGCCCTGTACAAGAAACAGCCAATTTTAGTCCTCTGTACCCAACAGAACGGAGATTGCCATATAAATCTATAATAATGTATAAAACAAAAAAAGCTGCAATCAGATCAAGAATGATAAATCATAGCAGTCACAGTGTTATCTGCCCCAGCATATGCATCCAGAGCTAGTTTGTTTGCGTGAGGTTCGTAAGTACGGTAATTCCTCTAATAAATCGATTACCCTATCGGAAATCGATCAGCCACGATTTTTGGAGAAAAATACGATCAGAAGTTGCAATTAGTAGAACCCGTTTATAATAAAAATGTTATCACATGCAATGCTATTGCTAATCTGCACATGTTGACCAGGGATCCACAGTCGTCGTGTTTTACTACCATAATGATGGTATGGGTATCTCAAAAAACGAAAAGTGATAAAAAAAAAAGTATCCAATTTATTAGGAAAACACTAAAGATTTTCACAGAAAATCAATTTTTGAAGCGTCGGTGATGTCAAAATTAATTCACAGAAAGCTAAAAATAGTTCATCAACTAGATCAGGAACCTAATAGTGCACATGTTAGACGAATGAGTAAAAGAAGATTCTCGACTGTTGTCACTACAAGCATGGCAGCAGGGCTGGCGGTCTTCGTCTATCGCCACAGACGGAATTCCAGTGTTCTCAAACTGCTTAGTTTATTTTACAAACATCACAAACTGGATTTAATAAAGTTTTTATCAATAAAATTGACTGCGTGACTAGAATTTGAAACAATTGTGGTGCTGGAAACTGGACCTTTGCTGGTTCATTCTCTGGTAAAATTGAATTTGAAGGGGGTATCGATGGTTTATTATTCGAATTTCGGATTTACCTGATTTGCAATAAATCGATCACCCCACTGTTTTATCACCTCAAATATCACTTTCGATGATCAATTTATTAGAGGAATTACCATATGCACAAAAGATAAGTTGGCAACTGCAAAGGACCCAACATGTTGCAGTCTTAATGTTTGACACAAGCATTTGAAACAATGCATAGCCTAGTCTAAACTTTGTTATCCAGCTAGGTCTTGGATACAATAGGCTTGTATAAAGTATAAACACAGAGTAACAAGTACATGTTGTTTTAACCCTTTGAACCCGAGAGTTTTTGAACACCTTATCCTGAGCTCGCCGCTAAAATAGAGATAAAAATTTTGTCAGAAGCCTCTCAGGTATTACATAATCTGAACAGTGTTGCTCAACCCTTAGGAACTTTACGAGTGGCAGAGGATCTATTTTGGACTTGGGCGGCCAAACTATACCTGTGAAGCGGATAAGACTTAAAATGTTATCTGATTGGCTGAATAGTAGGTTCTGACATCAGAGGCTGCAAAAGCAGCTTTTCGGGTATATACATATTATCTAAAACTGTTGGGTTCAAAGGGTTAAATGAATTACAAGCAAATTTACATACTAACAGATCATATATGGTTTATAATGTCGCAAACACCTATACTCAGGCAAATTTTGACCGACCAGAACTGCAATGTACCGATCCATTGGCAACTGTACTACAGTTGTAAGAAGCGACTAACTGGGGCACCCATGGGGTCCCCGGGCGTGAAAAGTAAAAGGACTCAAACGTTGTGATATGACAATGATTGTCGAATGCGGCGTTTAAATCTTAACTACTCCTCCACCTTCCCAAACCACAGGGTAACTGAACAACACGGAGAACAAGAGACACTACAGAGTTCCATGCAGTGAGAATTTGGCTGTGTCTATAGTTATTTATAACATGTTTTATAA
Source organism: Hanleya hanleyi (assembly GCA_036873755.1). NCBI lineage: Eukaryota > Metazoa > Mollusca > Polyplacophora > Lepidopleurida > Hanleyidae > Hanleya > Hanleya hanleyi. The sequence goes on along the minus strand of JAVTVY010047083.1, from coordinate 19,873 downwards.
AACTATCTTATGGCAATCACAAAGCTATCGATCACAATTATATAAACATTGAGCATTTTCAGACACTTTATAATATCTTCATTAATGGGTCCAATGTAACTCGAACTATTGTCCTGTAATCCTCTTGAAAATGCTTTCCAGCTGCTTCCCATAATGCCTATAGTCTCCCTAGTGAAATTCACACAGACTTTTTATCCAAACCAATCTTAGTGAGCTCAGATGTAATATCTGCAATATTATATCAGCCACTGGAGCTATTTGAATCCAGTGTGAGCTAATCACAACTCATGATCTATCATCCAATCAGGTGGCTAGCTGGGTGAAATGATACAAATCACGCCCCTTTGTCATGTTTGTAACAAAATATAGGCGCATGTATACTCCGTATGGATACACGTTTGACAAAGATGGTCAATGGTGGACAAACAAGGCAATGTACCCAGACAGGGCATGTTGTAAATGTTCTCCTCGACACAGATCAAAGGGATTAAAAGTTGGAAATGGCTCCGATTAGTCCAGGTTTGTCAGAAGTAAATATCAAGATGCCATCTCAAGTAGGTGGCACATAGCCGAGTAGTCAATGCAAATTAATTTTCAAGTAGAAAAGGCAAAATTTGTTGTGATTGGCTTATTGCACGACCTCGGGGAGCGACATGAATGATGACAAACCACTCACCAACTTCAGTTGAAAAACCAACCAGAAACGGTAACACCAGACCTGATTCAGGTGGTTTTGAACACGTTTTAACCGCTTTGGATGCTCAGTTGGGCAAACATAGCAAATGTGTAAAAAAAATGTTACTTCTCTGAACATGGTGAATGCAACAGAAATGCAAGTAATGTTAATAAATATCCAGTTACCAGGCTGTACTTGAGAGTATTTAATACTCCTAGAGCTTCCATGGGTAATGGTAGAGCTGTCATGGGTAATGATAAGAGCTTCCATGGGTAATGGTAGTCCTGCACTGTGGCCTTTCTCACAATGTCTTGCCAGGCTCCGCATCGCATATGGGTGCTCAAACTAAAAGTCTATATCAGGCCCTGTGAAACTGCATATGCCTCACTAAAATTAAACTGATATTTCGATATTTTCAGCGGCCCAGATGACTACTCTTGCGAGTAGGCCTGATAATGGGCGAAACCAACAGTTTCAGTTTTCAGCCCACCCACAGGTGATTTGAGACCTTGCACCGGGCTGGAGGAAATTACACTACATGTATTTACAGCTTCTAAAGTTAACACTCTGAAGCACAGATTTTCACACCATGCATACTCCAGGTCAGTTGTTACAGTTCTTTGTGAACCACAGGAGAGCAGCTTGCGATCTCTTCTTTGACGAAGGTCCTTTCTCAATGATAGAGTAAAGAGAGGAGATGACGCTGTGTATCTATTCCTTTTCATTCAGGCCGACTGGAGCTTTGGTGTGCAGCTGGTAAATCCAGTGGACTTCGCGTTGCCGACACAAAGTGGTGCGGGAGTCTAATGACGGATCTGTCTTCAGTACTTCAATAATCTGGTAACTGATGTTGTTGACAGAGTGTCCCGGAGACCAGAAATGTCTTGGTGCCGGATTGTCACTACGGTTCCGTGTATCGTTGAAGGTTCACTTCTCACCCTACCAATTTATTGCCTTGTGTTATTTTTTAGGGTCTTTTGCCAATCTCCCCTTGGAGTTTTGGCCTAGCGGCCAACCCCCCGGTCCTTTCTATACCTTAACGGCCAACCCGCCGACCCTCTGGTCTACCCGACGGCCAACCTAACAACCAGCCGACCCCAACGGCCAACCATTTGTTTACAACAGCCTACCAACGGCCAACCATTGACCACAACGGCCAACCTCTCCAGCATATATATAGCTGTGCTTTTGACCCTTCTCCTTAGCCTCTGATGAGAACCAACAGTTCGAAACCGGTCAGGCATTTACACCCACGTTTACCCCGTGCTGCCATCTTGTTCTGGTTGACTACTCTCTCCGAACCAGTCCTTTCTCAATGATGTCTAACACCATAATAGCAGCTTCTGGGATTCTTGTACCTGCAACATATACAATAGAAAGACTAATGTAGTTGAGGGCTATCAAGAGAAGTTTATGAAACATGGTCGAACCCTTTTGGGGGTTGCAATTATTCATAGAGGGGTGGTAGAATACATGTACATCCCTGGACAGTTTCAAAGGACGCCTGCGTGAAGATGGGTACAACAAGAGTTGTCACCCATGCTTCACGAGTTCAACAGGACATCTCCGGTGGCTCCAGTACTGAAAGTGATTTTTTTTCAGCTGTCAATCCATTTATACAAGGCATCCGAACCAGTCCAGAGGTTCAAAAGAGTGATAAAGACCTAAAGAATTCTTCTGAAACATTCAAAGAGCCACGGCATAAAGGGAAATTTATTTATTTTTGCATTTCTTGCTGCTGCCTATACTTACAACATTATGGTGAGTTAAAGTTACTCGTGGTGCGCATTGCACGATGGGAAGGAAACATGGCCGATTTCCCAACTGTCCAACGATCTATTATACCAACATTACAGGCTACACACAAATTTCAACTTCCTGCCAAGATATATTGGATAAATAATCTTGAATGCAATATAGGTTGGACATTGTGGGTGAGGGTTAGTTTTTGAGATAGGATATGGAACCATACTCCTGAGGATAGTGTAAGCTCCTGGAATATATGAGGGTATGGGGTCGGGCGAGGCTGGGTTTAGGAGATAGAGGGTGGGGCTTGATTCCCGGGGTGGGGACATGTTCCCGAGGGTAGTGTAAGCTCCTGGAATATATGAGGGTATGAGGTCGGGCGGGGCTTGATTAAGGAGATAGAGGATGGGGCTCAATGCCCTGCGGGTGAAGACATGTTCCCGAGGGTAGTGGATGGGTTGAATAAATGTAGCATGGTTTAGGCCCCAGGAATATACGAGGGTAGGAGGTCGGACGAGGCTTAGTTTAGGAGAAGAATGGATGGGGCTTGGTGCCCCGGGGTGGGGATGTTCTCGAGGGTAATGCACGAGTTGAATAAGTGTAACATGATGTAAGCTCCTGGAATATATGAGGGTTGGGGGGTCGAGTGTGGCTTAGTTCAGGAGACAGAGGCAGGCCGAGGAGCTGTGGACAGTGGACAGGGACAGGAACAGGTACAGAGACATCGTTTAGATCCCTATTTTGAGCTTTCCGCAGCTAAAGCTATGGGCTTGATAAGAACCAGAGATGAAGCTGTCCACAGGAGCATGTATATCCCACACTGCATTTCCACCATGTACATAGTATGAGCTCGACTGTATTTTATGGCCATCATGAAGTTGACCATTGACCTCCAAATGATTTGACCTCCTTGCAGTCACATGGTCAACATAATATTACAACTGTCAAGAATAGAGCATACATGTACCTCAAGATATCATTTTTCATGCACTGTGACATTGACCTCAAAATAAACAGGTTTCTTCAGGTCAACACAGTCAACACACCTGTTAAATTCCATGACGATTAGTGAAAGCATTTACTCAAGGTATCGCAGATGTCTGGACAAGCCTTAGCATTCCGGAGTGGTGCCACCTTTAGGTGGATCGGCGTGAAAAACAATCCCAATAGAGATGTTGGGGCGAGGTACCCACATACCAAATTTGAAAAGAATCCAATCAGTTTTCCAAAAGTTATTGCCCGGAAACAAAATTTTAACTTGGCCCTCAGGTGGCGCCACCTATAGGCGGATTAGCATGAAAAACAATCCCAAGTGAGATCTTGAGGTGAGGTACCCAAATAACACATTTGAAAAGAATCCGTTCAGTTTTTCAAAAGTTATTTTCCAGAAACGAAATTGTAACTTGGCCCCCAGGTGGTGCCACCTACATGTATATCAGTGTGGAAAATAATCCCAAGTAAGATCTTAGGATGAGATACCCACATACCAAATTATGAAAAGTATCTGTTCAGTTTTTTCCAAAGTTATTGTCTGGAAATGAAGTCGACGAACAGACAGACAGTCGGACCCCAATACTATAGTCCAGCTTTAGCCCTTCGGGCGTCGGGGGAAAATAATGGATATCTGCATGGTTTTGGACCATTTTGTCAACTTCCTGTTCTAATAAATTTGAACAAACAAACTGCTGATTGAACTTCACTCTGTGATTGAATTATTGAACTTCACTCTGTGATTGAATTATTGAACTTCACTCTGTGATTGAATTATTGAACTTCACTCTGTGATTGAATTATTGAACTTCACTCTGTGATTGAATTATTGAGCTTCACTCTGTGATTGAATGATTGAATTTTTGTTTTAGAGGATTTACCAGATATTCTGACAGGTCTCAGGATCTGATGGTGATGGTAATGCAGGATTATCAATATTGCGATACTTGCAGTAAGTAGGGTATTATGGCAAGCCGTTTCAGTATTTAATCGGTTATTCCACATATGTTGAAAACTTTTGCACATATGTCAAAAAGTTTTTAACATATGTATAAAACTTTTCAACATATGTCTTAAAGTGCGAATTTATTCCACATATGTGTAAAAGTTTTATACATATGTTAAAAACTTTTTGACATATGTGCAAAAGTTTTCAACATATGTGGAATAGTTAATTTATTTAACATATGTGTAAAACTTTTCAACATATGCGTAAAACTTTTACACATATGTCTAAAAGTTTTACACATATGTCTAAAAGTTTTCGACATATGTTGAAAAAAAGGTTTTTGCACATATGTCTAAAACTTTTACACATATGTATGAAACTTTTCAACATAAGTGAAATAGTTATTTTATTTCATATATATGCAAAACTTTTCTACATATGTCTAAAAGTTGCAACCTCTGCCGTAGGCATCGACTGCTCCCTGGTATCATTTTGGCGCCTTTTCCTCCTGCAAACAAAGGAACAATCTTTCCACAATGATAACATATTCAGTACGGTTGACCTTGAAATGGCTGTAAGAGACTTGATTTTGTGTGTTTATTTATCTGTGACCCAGCTGATTACTCCTACACTCCCGTATTTCGATCCTGTATGTCAAATGTCTTGTTAATTCAGGCTTTGAAGTTTGCATGGACCCACCGTACTCTGTACCATATTTAGCTACCGCACACAGGGGCTTGTTGTTAGTAATAATTTAGGATCTTAATTTTCATATATACTCTCCTCGTACTCATATTAATGGAGTAGGATGAGAGTATATAAGAATATAATATCATAATTAATAACTGACCAACAACAAGCCCCTGTGCTATACCGCAGTTTGTACGATCTGCGTTAGCTACAGGAGTAGAGGTGCGTTTAAGGAAGATAGTCATGTATGGACCTTGAATCTAAGATAATATTATTATTATTATTATAAGCTTCCGTGTCCTCACTGTAGTTTCACATGTCTCGCATAGTCCGAGAGACGAAAAACAATCCCCGAAGGGACAGCGCCATTTTGAAATGGTCCTTAGATAACAAACATTCACGAGAGATTATACGACAGGGAGCAGTCCATTTCCTTTCCATTAACTCTTCTGGAATTTATTTAACATATGTACAAAACTTTTGCACATGTGAAAAAACACTTTATTTGACATATGTGTAAAAGTTTTGCACATATGTATAAAACTTTTCAACATATGTGAAATAGTTACATATGTGTAAAACTTTTCAACATATGTGTAAAACTTTTCAACATATGTGTAAAACTTTTGCACATATGTCTAAAAACTGTTTTTTACACATATGTGGAATTCTTTTGTACATATGTGCAAAAGTTTTCAACATATGTGGAATAACGGGTTAAATACTGAAACGGCTTGCCATAGGGTATGGGTATTCGATTGTTCTGTGATTCATATCACGATATAATATGGCAAAAAAGTCTTCTGCTTTTGGTAGTAGACTTACGCTAATAGCTTTGCACAGACTTCTATCGAAATTCTTGTTTTTCAGCAGTACCCAATACAAAAACAGTAATGTAAGTTTAAACATAGAATGTTGTGTCAAAAACCCTTACCGTACCTTAATTTCCCCATCTATTTAACTGATATCCGGTTTTGTGACACGTGAGAAAATTTTGCTTCAAAACAAGGTTGACCTACAGGTTTAAAAATGCCGAGGTTACTGATCAGAAAAAGAAGGGGCGGGGTGAGACTCACAAAACCCCTCGGCTTCCCTCGAGCAATTGAGAAATAGACAAAGGTGCAAAATATTATGGCTATATTTTCTAATCATTGAGAATTGTCCGTTTTAGAGCATATAATTCTGCAGATACGGTAAGTTCCCTAAGTATTCGCGACCGGGAGTGAATATCGCAGTCGTGAACATGAAGCTGCGCTATCCAAATCCCTCGGCTCTGAACCCCAGCTATTATAATAAGGGTGTCTCTACCAATTGATTGGCTTGTGGGAAGAAATATTTACCCATGGTATTGTAAGTGTACTTTCTTTGAAAAAAAAAAAAGTTTTCCTCCCCTTAAATTAATTTGTTTCTTGAATAAATTAAAAGAGCTGTATCGATGTCTCACTAAAACAACAGTACACATGGCTAGATAAATACAGTACATGTATACTAAATGGCACATGTATGTCATTCAAAACAGATTTGCAAGCATTCTTTGCATTGTCTAAGAGAATAAATGAATAAATCAGTCATCCAATCAATAAATAAATGTGATAGTATACTAACATGATAATAGAAATAATATGCAAACTTAACATAGGAATTAGTAGATTTTGTTAGACAAGGGGCATAACTCTGCAAAATACTTTCTGACACGACTCATTTTCGATACGCATCTAGTTCAGGTCAAGAGAAACAACTGTATCACGTTAGGATGTTGTATATGGAACGGTTCTGAAATTATCACAACAACAAATCATAAATGGATTTTTATTTGTAAAAAGGGGCATAACTCTGCAAAATATTGTCCGAGATGACTCATTTTCGATAGGCTTCTGATTTACGTGAAAATAAATAGATGTAACAAGTTTGGTTGCCATGCATGAAACGGTTCTGTAGATATCGCGGTAACGGATTTTATTAGACAAGGGACATAACTCTGCAAAATACTTTCTGACACGACTCATTTTCGATAGGCATCTAGTTCAGGTCAAGAGAAACAACTGTATCACGTTAGGATGTTGTATATGGAACGGTTCTGAAATTATCACAATAAGAAATCATAAATGGATTTTTATTTGTAAAAAGGGGCATAACTCTGCAAAATATTGTCCGAGATGACTCATTTTCGATAGGCTTCTGATTTACGTGAAGATAAATAGATGTAACAAGTTTGGTTGCCATGCATGAAACGGTTCTGTAGATATCGCGGTAACGGATTTTATTAGACAAGGGACATAACTCTGCAAAATACTTTCTGACACGACTCATTTTCGATAGGCATCTAGTTCAGGTCAAGAGAAACAACTGTATCACGTTAGGATGTTGTATATGGAACGGTTCTGAAATTATCACAATAAGAAATCATAAATGGATTTTTATTTGTAAAAAGGGGCATAACTCTGCAAAATATTGTCCGAGATGACTCATTTTCGATAGGCTTCTGATTTACGTGAAGATAAATAGATGTAACAAGTTTGGTTGCCATGCATGAAACGGTTCTGTAGATATCGCGGTAACGGATTTTATTAGACAAGGGGCATAACTCTGCGAAATACTTTCCGACATGACACATTTTTGATAGGCACCTAGTTCAGGTCAAGAGAAACAACTGTATCACATTAGGATGTTGTATATGGAACGGTTCTGAAATTATCACAATAACAAATCATAAATAGATTTTTATTTGTAAAAAGGGGCATAACTCTGCAAAATATTGTCCGAGATGACTCATTTTCGATAGGCTTCTGATTTACGTGAAGATAAATAGATGTACCAAGTTTGGTTGCCATGCATGAAACGGTTCTGTAGATATCGCGGTAACGGATGGACGGACAGACAGCCGTACATGATGACGACAATACCCCTAGGCCAAATTTGGCCGAGGGGTAAAAACTGACCACTTCCGAATAGTTTGTGCAGGTCAATTCAGAAAAACGGACGTTTTCCAATTCGTAAATTAGAGTCCCCATATTAAATGCCCATACCGTTCGACAATGAAAGGTCACAATACGTCGACTGTGATGTTTCTTTAATTTTGTGATATTCTGCAGATATAACAGCAACATTCAAGCATCCATGACTGGTACATCACAGAAGTCATACATTATTACATCAAAGAAAGAGGCATAACTTTGTAAAATAAGGACCGAGACAAATAATTTTTTGTACGCTTCTAGAATTCAACTAGATAAATAAGTTTCCAAATAATAAATCTGGTACCTGTACCAAACACAGTTCTTCAGATGTATCTGGTTACATTCAAGCATATCCAAGATTATTATACCCGAAAATGGGCATAACTCCATAAAATAAGGGCCGAATACAACTAGATAAATAAGTTTCCAAATTTAATAGCTGTACCGACTATGGATCTGCATATATAACTTGTACAGTCAACTATATATTCATAAAATATGGGCTGAGACAATTAAAGAAAGCTGTGATGGTTTTGCATAAATTAAAGATGGCCACAAAGTTTCCAGACAATCGGGTCTAGATTCAATAGTTTGGTGTGCCTGGGGTAAGTCATTCTAAAGATATCTTGGTAACGAGAAAGGTGTGACGGACGGAGGTACATGTACATGACGACGACAGTACCCTTCCGTTATGTTATGTAAATTTTCAAAGCACGATGACATTAGGCTTGGAATGTTGTAAAATTGGGACTGGGCTATATGACATCGTAAATCAACATGCAAAATTGTTAGGGCAATTTTCAATTTGGTGAATTTAGCTTACGTTTTGGGTGGATTCTTATGAAATTTCACTGCTTTGAGAAATGTCAGCTCGATATTTTGTCGAAAATTGTTTACTATTGAAATGCAGAGATAAACAATAGTTTCTTGCGAAGTATTCAAATGATTTCATGGGTGAATGCATACCCTGTGGAACACCCCAGTCCCCATGCAGGCTGTTATGGTAATGTAAGCTGGTGGGGGGGGGGGGGCACAGTGAGACTCGAGGGGTCAGATTGAGGCCCAGGGAACCAGAATGAGGCTCAGGGAACCAAACTGAACCTCAGGGGATCAGAAGGAGGCTCGGGGGACCAGAATGAGGTGCAAGAGACCAGAATGAGACTGAGCGAACCAAACTGAGGCTCTGGGGACCAGAATGAGGCTCAGGGAACCAAACTGAGGCTCTGGGGACCAATGAGGCTCAGGGAAGCAAACTGAGGCTCTTGGGACCAGAATGAGGCTCAGGAAACCAGACTGAGGCTCTGGGGACCAGAATGAGGCTCTGGGGACCAGAATGAGGCTCAGGGAACCAAACTGAGGCTCAGGGGACCTGAATGGCTCAGGGAACTAAACTGAGGCTCTGGGGACCAGAATGAGGCTCAGGCAACCAAACTGAGGCTCTGGGGATCAGAATGAGGCTCAGGGAACCAAACTGAGGCTCTGGAGATCAGAATGAGGCTCAAGGATCCAACCTGAGGCTCTGGGAATCAGAACGAGGCTGTAGGAACAAAACTGAGGCTCTGGGGACCAGAATGAGGCTCAGGGAATCAAACTGAGGCTCTGGGAATGAAAACGAGGCTCTGGGGACAAGAATGAGGCTCGGAGAACCCAACTGAGGCTCTGGGGACCAGAATGAGGCCCAGGGAACCAAACTGACGCTCTGGGGATCAGAATGAGGCTCAGGGAACCAAACTGAGGCTCTGGGAATCAGAATAAGGCTCTGGGGATCAGAACGAGGTTATGGGGACCAGAATGAGGCTACGGGGTACCAAACTGAGGCTCTGTGGACCAGAATGAGGCTCAAGAAACCAGAAGGAGGCTTGGTTATCAGAAGGAGGCTAAGGAAACCAAACTGAGGCTGTGGGGATCAAAACGAGGCTCTGGGGATCAGAAGGAGTCTCAGGGAACCAGAATGAGGCTCAGGGAACCAAACTGAGGCTCTGTGGACCAGAAAGGGGCGTAGGGAACCAAACTAAGGCTCAGTGAACCAGATTGAGGTTCAGGGAACAAAACTGACGCTCTGGGCACCAGAATGAGGCTCAGTGGACCAGAATAAGGATAGGGAACCAAACTGAGGCTCTGGAGATCAGAACGAGGAAACCAGAAGGAGGCCTGGTATTAGAAGGAGGCTCAGGAAACCAAACTGAGGCCCAAGGAATCAGAATGAGGCTCAGGTAATCAGACTTAGGCTCAGGGAACCAAACTGAGGCTCAAAAAACCAGAGTGAGTCTCCGAGAACCAGGATGAGGCTCAGGGAACCAAATTGAGGCCCAGGGAACCAGACTGAGACCCAGGAGACCAGAATGAGGCTCAGGGGACCAGACCGAGGCTCAGGGAAATGAAATGTGGCTCAGGGAACCAGATTGAGGCTCACAGACCAGAGCGGGACCAAGGGGAACAGACCGAGGCTCAGGAAACTAGGGTGAGACTCAGGGGACCAGGGTGAGACAAGCTCTTTCAGGGGCTGAGGCCTATTCTTACTATGAATAGAGGCTCAGGGGACCAGATTGAGGCTCAGGGAACCAGAATGAGGCTCAATGCCCCAATAAATGAAAGTATTACAGGGTAGCTGCTGTGTATGGGTGCACTATGATTAACGTGGGGTGATTATCAACTTAGAGGATAGAGGGGGAGTCATAGACAGCTGGAAGGCGGGGTGGAGGTGCATCAAACCCTTGGGGTTGGGATTTCGTAGTTAATCATCAGCAAATCTTCAGTTTTACTCAACAAAATATATGTATGCTATCTGAATATTTCTTACGTCTGAGGTTTTGTCAGGAAAATGAACGTTCACTCGGATGTTGGTATCTTTGTCTGTGATGTCCTTGTTTTCATACTTGTGGGGTGGATATTACGACTGCCTCCCCTGTAAAAAAAAAAACAGCCATATTTATTTACTAAAATCAGAATTTATCAATAAACTATATTGTATACCAGTAAATCCTCCAATAATTCATTCATCCTGTCAAAATTCAATCACCCCCAATTCTGTAGTCCAAATTCAATCAGTCAATAACATAAACTTGATCACCCTCTAAAATCATTAAAATAATGAAGGGTTTGTCTAATGTGACACTCAATGTTATTTCAATCGAACATGTCGAATGGTGGCAGCTAGTTTTAGAGGTGGTGGAAGCCGGAGTACCTGGAGAGAATCCCCGCCCTTTACCATGTATCTAACAAACTGTCACACATGCGCCATCAGGGCCCAAACCCAAGCTGGTTCAGCGGTGTGATCACCAGTAAAATGCCTTAGACCACTCCGCCACCAAGGGCCCTTTAAATTATTGGTGACATGCTGGGCATCACTTTTGATTTTAGCAAGGCTGTCACAAAATAAACAATTTGCTCATTGTTCTGGAGTAAAACATCTATTGATATCCTACCTCTTGACACTGGCCAGTCGCTCCAAACATGATCCTGCCAGAGTGTGCTTACTTAACTTACGGGAATTTCACACACACTTCATAAAGCTCACTCCCTGGATACGTACTCTCACATAGTAACCACAGTAGATGCCATCCTCTCTCCTCACTCTGTCTGCATGATGATTGTTTGAAAACAAACAGATCAATATTGAAGAGAATGTTTTAAATGTGATTAAACTCAATGAGGTTTGTATTTGGCAGGTCTGGAAAATTTTGTATACATTAAGGAAAAATAAACAAATTTCTGATAAATATTCATATATTGTTCAAGGGAATTTCTGCCGAATTAATACTCAAACTATTAGGCTTTAATCTTGTCAGAAAGTAAATGTTAAAATAATTGAGCACATATGCTAAAGTCTGTCCATTTTAATTAGTCGTCCACTTAGGATATTTTCAAAAATCAGTAGTTAAATCTGCATATATTTTCTTTTTTGCAGCATGTACATGTAGAACAAACTGAACTCTACAAACAATGACAAAATGACTACCATTTCACCCTGATATCGATAATATATCACGCTTGAAATAACTTTGTAATTCTCTCCATTCTCTTAGACAAGGGTATCCCAGCAGCCTTTGCGGCGCTCCCTGACAACTACCACGTGGGCTAAAGAAAAGCCTAGCGACGTATTTACTTAGCCCAGGCAGACCGCGCTTCTCGCCGTTAAATCGTATTTCCTCGACGTTTGCGGCTGGTAATCGTTTGGAATCGATAAGATATTATTAATAAGGTAACATTTAACAGCTGAAAGGATCAATTGTGTGGTAAAGACTCCAGGAAAGAGTAATAAACAGCTCTAAATAACCCACAACAGTGGGCTACAGGGCGCTTACCCAGCCGTTAAAATCCTGGGGTTAACACAGCGGCAACACCGTTATTGTCGGCATATAGCACGGATAATCTGTTTTATTTTCCCCCCATAAAGCTGTTAATTATCCATATTCAATGATTGACTTATTAAATGATTAACATCAGCATGGAGGAGTCTGTCCGTGGCTTATAACCGTATGGTAAATTTTCTGTATAAACAGTCAATCAATCAATTTTATTTCATCTTTGGTCTTACGTGAGTTTCTTTGTCATGTTGACACTAGCTGTGATGAGTAATTCTCAGTTACAGTGATTATTTCATTGACTTGTATAGCACAATCCATTAATCAATCAGTCTTTATATAACCCGCCATCAGTATCCGATCAATAAGTCAATCATTTAATAAGTCAATCATTGAATATGGATAATTAACAGCTTTATGGGGGGAAATTAAAACAGATTATCCGTGCTATAAGCCGACAATAACGGTGTTGCCGCTGTGTTAACCCCAGGATTTTAACGGCTGGGTAAGCGCCCTGTAGCCCACTGTTGTGGGTTATTTAGAGCTGTTTATTACTCTTTCCTGGAGTCTTTACCACACAATTGATCCTTTCAGCTGTTAAATGTTACCTTATTAATAATATCTTATCGATTCCAAACGATTACCAGCCGCAAACGTCGAGGAAATACGATTTAACGGCGAGAAGCGCGGTCTGCCTGGGCTAAGTGAATACGTCGCTATGCTTTTCTTTAGCCCACGCGGTAGTTGTCAGGGAGCGCCGCAAAGGCTGCTGGGATACCCTTGTCTAAGAGAATATAAAACTCCAGTACATTTGTTTCATGTACCAGGCCTCAATTACATAGAGAGACATCATAATCTATTCATACATACTGGCACAAAGGTCATTGATTCTGTATTAAGTATAGGCGGTCCATTGGAGTGTCGCTTATATCCCATGCCCAGTGAAATTGCAGAATGATAAACCGGACACACCTCTGTGACCGTACACGGCATTGTTGACCTTTGTGCTGGTAAACACGAATACATTATGACGTCTATACAGATGGTCATGGATATTAAAGATAAGGGAAGCAATTTTCAGTCGGTTTATATTTAGAGGGCATGCATGGGGAGGGGGCAGGATTCTTGTGCCCTGGTATGGCACCTCATACATGTAATGCATGGATACATTTTGATGCATCAAATACATGCATTACCATCCTACTACAATGTTTTGGATCCATTTTTTATGTGGAACATAAACAATGGTATGACGAATCACGACCAGTACCGGACAATTCCAGAGAAAAGTAACTATTACCCATGAATAGGAGGTCTTTTGTAAGGATAAATTATTTTATCTTGTATCCTCTGTTGAAAGTGCTAGACCGGACTTTCAATAATTCGTATTCATATTCCATACGTGTTCACTTCATTAGCCTCGTATTTCATAAAAAAGAACCATTTTAGGTCCAATCCTATTGCTCCACATGTTTCTAGCCAATAATCCATAGCCCCGCCCCCATTTAATCCTTCGTCCCATGCCATTTGTTGTGACAGACAAATTCGATTCCCTTTATTTATCCATGACCATCGATATAGCATGTTTCAGGGAGATAATCCATCTTGGACATTTTAACACTTCTCATGCATCCCAGTTCAGCAGGTAAGAGTGAAGACAGTCCTTTTTTCTCTTTGTTTTTCAGAATTACAAAAAGATATATTACAGCTGCATCCATCCATTGAAGACAGGAAGTAGTGTATTGATCCGCTATTGTCAGAATTCAGTCACCCTATTAGAATCCAATCACCCCCAAAGGTTGAGGCACAAAAGTCATTCAGTTGTTCTATTTACTTTGATTACCCTTGCCCAGCCCTCACAATTAGCCACAGCATTCAGCAATTGCCGAGGTAAATGCTGTGGCATAATCAATTCACCACAGCAATTTTTAACATGGTGCTATATGGGAGTTATTTTGATGCTGCATGATTTTTTACCGAGGAGTTTTCCTACTTGTGAGGGCTGCTTGCCTGATTTTGGAACGTTCTGTCAACTTCTGAAAAATTTGATCACCCCCGGACTTGCTGGCGGGTCATTTCACTTCTTGTGATTGAATTCCTATGAATTAGGCGCTCATTTACAAATTGTCCAGTAATGAGCGAGTGAGTGAATGAGTCAGTCCATCTGAATTCCTTTTCCGGTAAAATAAGGAGAACCGTTGACATTAGAACCTTGATTTTTGGCATGAACATGCATTAGGGGATTGTTACCAGTAAGTTCCGAGTTGACCTACTTAGGTGACCTATAAACCTCAAAATTAGCAAAAACATGTCCTAATGCTTACCCTATTTCGTAGGTCCTGTGATGTTATCACACTGCCATGTTATTATGGGATTTACTGTACAATGTTGTTAGCAGACAACTACATGTAAAAACATTATTGGACATGATACATGTAGAAATGGTACTTTTCTGAAACCCACAAGAAACCAAACCATGCTCTAATGAGGGAGAGGCGTATACTTACATTCCTGATGGCAGGTTCTATGATAGTAGCACTAACAAGATCTCTGTCATTCACTCGATCAGACACGGGGGCATTCCCCATATACTGCAGTATTGCTGGTTTGACGTCAAGGAATTCAAAAGCAAATCACAAGTTCAAAATAGATTTGGAACATATAAATTCAGTAACACTGCAAAACTTTCAGGTTCCATAAAATGAAGGACACTTCATTCTTTTACGTTAAAAGTACTGTAATGTGCCAAATATACATCATATGGAAACAAGCTTTGACTCCTGTCACATCAGGGGGCATAACTCACAAAACTTAAGAAAGGGGAGATAATGTTATTTTCTTGAATTCAATTTTTTCTTCTGATAGTTTACATATCTGTAATATTATATATTTTGACAGATTATTTATTGTAGATTTCTCGAGTGCTCGAGACTGCTCGAGTTTAAGTAATGATATGATTTCAGATCAAATAATTTATGCACATTTACGTAGAAAAGGGCCAAAGTTTTAAGTTTACCCATGATGCTTTGCTTGTAAAGCGAGGCTCAAAATGGCTCAAATATAGTCATAATCTGTAAGTTAGAGCTCTTCATCCACAAGCCACAGATAAAATGAACTTTGGGGTGGGATAGGGTGGGGGAGGGTGGATATATTAAAGAACTGATTCTATCCCACCATAATAAAACATGATGAAAGCATCACAATTAAGCTGAAAAAAATCTATGATACATGTAAAACAATCCCAAAGCTTCAATGAAATCAGAGTATGATGCGTGATGGACAAATTGAAGGATACAAGTGAAGGCTGCACAGGCAGTTTCATGTGTATCACGTGGGATCTGAAGTTTACGAAGTAATGGTCTCTTCAGTTGATCTTTGGTATGTAGCCAGCTTGAGCCAGACTTTCTTTTGAATGAAGCCTTGGACAGAAATTTGGAAACACTTTTCTCTCCAGATTTTCTGGAAGAATAAAAAAAAAGTATATACAAATTCTGAATATATGATTTCAAGCTTTCATTCGCAGCTATACATGTACTTTCTTAGAGCTAGTGACAGTATTAACGATTTTCTAAACAAGTAAAATGAACTAGAGCCTATAGGCTTTGGGATGTAATCTACTACTGGATCTGGTCATCGTTCATAGTAAAAGATTGTTTATATTAGTGGATCATTCTGTTCCTTGATATTTACGAAATTCAGGGAATATCGCAAATATGGAGATGAGAAGCTCTAGAAAGATAGAATCATCACAAGGGACCAAACTAGAATGTCTACCAAAGACAGACCGAAGTGTCGGGTAATAAGCCCAAGCCCCTACCTACACTGAATATGGTTCTCGAACTTGATCTCCATCCTATTGGCCCAATATAATTCTATCGGGTTATGTAACTTTGTTGCCAACGCAACTACACGCACATACAATGCCATGTCCGTTTACAACACGTGCTGGAAAATAATTATCTTTTGTCAGCGATTGTCTATAAATTTCGGCCAACCACTTGTCGAGGCCTATAGTAAAGGCGAAATCTCCACTATGACGATGCTGTATTAGCATAGGAATAAAAGACAGCCTGTATAGCATCTGAACATAGACCAGTGGATTATGAATACTGGGTAGATAAATAATTTTGCTTTGAAGTTTTTAGATCATCATGACGGAGGTCATTAGCACACGAAGAGAGTTATCCGATGCGAAGGTGGTTGCTGTGTCGTATAAAAAGTGGCATGACTTGGTCTCATATGTCGAAATTGTCAGGTTTCGACCGGGTTCCAGATGAAATATACAACTTTTGGCTTAAAAAAAAGGAGGAGTGGATTTACCATAGCGAATTTTGGGTGTATGAATATGGATGGATTTCGGTTTACCAATTCAGGACAACAGGTTTCACCTCCCATCCAGCTGAAGTGTAATAATGCAGCGAGATCATGTGTCTCATTTTATACATTCATGCATGCGCAGATATCCAGTGAGAGTAATCGAGTCAAGGCCTTGTTTGAGAGAAATAAATTATAAGTAGATCTTTTGCGACATCTGCCGAAACGAGACAACACAGCTGTATTTTAATTAAGACCCATCAATATAAAAATATATAAAAATACTTTTCGGACGGGAACGACACTGGTACATAAATTGAATGAGCATCAATGCTGTTAATAATACTTGGCAGTGTTATCTACAGGTGTTTGTCAGCTGAACTATCTGAGGGTTATGGTCAACGATAAACAACACAAGGTGAATCACTCCCCCTCGACCTCCGACATAATCTGTGTACATTTTTACAGAAATCTGTTTACCTCTTTATTTCGCATCCTAATTCATTCCATAATAGAGGCTTGTTGTGCATGCTGTCACTCAAAGATTCCTGTAATTCGTCAAATATGGGCCGTAAATTATCCAAAGATGCTGAATTTTAGCAACCTTAAAAATACTGTTACATCTTCAGCAGAACTTCGCAATCTCTGTTTTATTGCAGTTCAGCGCTCAAGGCGAGACTTGATGCTGATTGGTCAATAAGTCGAACAACAACAACACATGCCTTTTTGCTATGGCGGAATTAAAACACAGGGCGCTTTTGTTGCTCTGACTGTCGCGTGACTGTGTTTGATAAAAAGAGAATTTCCCTTAAAATATAGGTTTCGAGTTGTTTTATTGACCAATCAGCATCAAGCGTAGCCTAATCTTCGCCCGGTGATTCCGTGACCACATGAAAATGCAGGGGCAAAGTTTCGTGAAATCAGGGGCAATGGCTAATAAATGCCAAGTGTTACATGTACATCCAGGGCTTCAGAAAAAAAAAATCGACCATAGAGGTCCATGTCCCCCGCTAGCAGCACCAGTTATGGTGGATTACATCCACCATAACTGGCGCTGCTGCTGCGGGGGCCATGGACCTCTATGGTCGATTTTTTGGGGTCGATGATATCTCATATCATTGATAACATTATGATTTGAAAATGGAGATATCGCTGATGAGCTTAACATAAATCTAATACAGCAGATGGCACCCATATTGGATTATGCACATCCATAAAACATAATACATGACTGTCCTCTCACTAAGGTCAAGGGGCTCCCCAAGTTTGAAGTAGATCAGTTGAATCGTACTCCAGCTATTGTCCGGACAAGATCAAACTGCTCACAATCCAATATGGCTGACGGCGGCCATATTAGACTAGGTACATTGCTGAAAAACAATCCCAACTGTCCTCTCACCAATGTCAAGGCACACCCCAAATTTGAAGTTGATCGATTAAATCGTTCACGAGTTATTGTCCGGACAAGAAAATCTAAGATCCAACTACTTATAATCCAATATGGCTGACGGTGGCCATATTGGATTATGCCCATCGCTGAAAAAAAATCCAAACCGTCCTCTCACCGATGTCAAGGCACTCCCCAAGTTTGAAGTAGATCCGTTGAATCGTACTCCAGTTATTGTCCGGACAAGATCAAACTGCTTAAAATCCAATGAAATCCAGTATGGCTGATGGTGGCCATATTGGATCAAGCACGTCCTTGAAAAACAATCCTAATCCTCCTCTCACCAATGTCAAGGTACTCCCCACATATGAAGTAGATCGGTTGAATCGTTCTCGAGTTGTTGTCCGGACAAGATCCAACTGCTTATAATCCAATATAGCTGGCGGCGGCCATATTAGATTACGCACATTGCTGAAAAACAATCACAACCGTCCTCTCACCAATGTCAAGGCATACCCCAAGTTTGAAGTTGATCGGTTAAATCGTTCATGAGTTATTGTCCGGACAAGAAAATCTAAGATCGAACTGCTTATAATCCAAAATGGCTGACGGCGGCCATATTTGATTACGCACATTGCTGAAAAACAATCACAACCGTCCTCTCACCAATGTCAAGGCACACCCCAAGTTTGAAGTTGATCGGTTAAATCGTTCACGAGTTATTGTCCGGACAAGAAAATCTAAGATCGAACTGCTTATAATCCAAAATGGCTGACAGCGGCCATATTTGATTACGCACATTGCTGAAAAACAATCCCAACCGTCCTCTCACCAATGTCAAGGCACACACCAAGTTTGAAGTTGATCGGTTAAATCGTTCACGAGTTATTGTCCGGACAAGAAAATCTAAGATCGTACTGCTTATAATCCAAAATGGCTGACGGCGGCCATATTGGATTACGCACACTGCTGAAAAACAATCCCAACCGTCCTCTCGCCAATGTCAAGGCACACCCCAAGTTTGAAGTTGATCGGTTAAATCGTTCACGAGTTATTGTCCGGACAAGAAAATCTTACGGAATTACGGAATTACAGAATTACGGAATCACGGAATTACGGAATCACGGACACCGGTGTTTCTAAGTCCCCCCCCCTACTAAGTAGCGGGGGACAAAAATAAATCAGTCAAAAAAAAAATCCTGTCAAATGTTGACCTGCCTAACATTTTCAAATTCCATTCCAGTTTTCCATGTCACCTGCAACAAAATTCAACCAGACACGAAATTTCATTACTTTCAAGACTTTTCTCTGGAAAATGTGACTTTCACGATCCGCCATTTTTCTGTTTGGTTCTACACAAGTGGAGCTTTACGACAGTTGCAGTAAAAAGCAAGCAGACAAACGAGGGCTGACCCAATATCAGACATGACCATACATTGCATTACCGACAACTCAAAGGTCATTTGCGTACACTTCGCCATCCATAAGATGGCTTGCAAATCATGTGTCTCCATTTTTGCAGAGCGATATCCGGTGTTTTACCGGATTCTGTTCGGCGTTCATCCGGCGGAGAACAGACTCGAAAACTCTGATCAATTACAGGTTTTTATACATACCCCGCAAACAGATATTGCCTGGGCTTACAAAATATATAGGTATGAATAACTTTCGTATCATCCAAGAGGTGTGGTAGATCTGTAATTTTGAACAAGTAGATCATCACATGACTCGAAAATGGCGGGTTACGTTGGGGTTACGTCGGTAGACTTTAGCTGATTGGCTAACGAAGTCACGTGGTATTGATTTCTGGAAATTCCATCAAGCAGTTGCCGAAAGTAGTCTGAAATGGATACACACGAT
>JAVTVY010047082.1:0-24012 GCA_036873755.1 Hanleya hanleyi | reverse complement strand
AGTTGTTTTCTGAGAACTTTGTCAGTGATCATTCGCCAAAACAGTGCTACAAATGTCCTGAAATATATTGCTGTTTTCTCCATTGTCTTTAGAGTCTATCAGGGACTCCATCACACGCATTTCAGTTCTCGCCTACTTAAACACGAACATGTCTGCATTTCCTACATACTGGTATTACGTGTACAGTGAAATATTTATTCCAATAACGATTGATATTCCAAATGTAAAATGTAGATATTTGTTTTCACTTATAACGTAAGATATAGATCATATATACTCGTTAGATATTAATTTATCATTATTTATACTGAGTATTTAGCATTAGTTAAATCGACAAAGTCCAAAAAGACTACAGGTAGGCAAGTACATGTACTCACTGAAATAATGTTGAAAGCGACTTTAAATCCTATTCACTCGCCCTTCACGAATGGACAACAGTTTGCTTTATGTCCAACAAAATTTAGATTGCACAAATCTTTCTATCGTAATATACCAGTTTGAAACCTAATGTTCCAGGTCTCGCATACAACTGATGAAAGGTCAAGAAAGAAAGAAAGCTATTTAGATCTGTAGGAATATGATATTTAGTAAACTATCATTTAATATTCATGTAAAACTTGAATCTTGCCTTGAACAAGGATCGAGTCATGTGACTTGCTGCTATAATTTATCAGCTCAAGACATATTTATAAGGTGGCTATAATTTATCAGCTCGAGGAAAGACATTTGCAATGAACAAGTACGTCTCTCTTTTGTCAATCCTGTGAGGTACATATATATATATATCTTACCTTGCCTTTCACGAATGTACAGTTTCATTTAAAATATATGCTTTTAATTAAGACATTGAAATAATACTATTTTTATTGAAAGAACAGTAATCAATGTATACATTACATTGTAGTGCTAGTATTGTCTCTCACATTTTACCTCCAGGAACCTTTTCCCAGACACTGTAATATTCTGGACACTGTTCATCCTGGATTGTCCCAGTCACTATTCATCTTCAATTGTTCCAGGCACTGTCCATCCTGGATTGTTTTGGACAATGTTCATTGTGGATTGTTCCAGATACTGTTCATCCAGGATTGTTCCAGACACTTCATCTAGGATCAGTTCATCATCCAAAATTGTTCTGGACAAAGACCATATTGAATTTCCCCATATACTTTTCAGAGATTCTTCATTCTGGATTGTTTTGTCACATGTATATCAGATTGTTTTAATGAAATCTAAAAGTTCATGTGTTCAAGGTTAATAAAATGATATTTATTCTCTTCAAATGTTCTGTTTTATCCATGATTCACTGCTTTACAAGTTCGAGAAATGTTTGTAGAACAAACTGAAGATGAAACTTAAATATTGTGTTCACAAACATAACAGTACTGTTCACCATTCTTCTGGCCTGGTCAAAGTGAACCCATCTCAGCAAACCGTAACTGGGTATGGTGACAGAAATACCATCTTGACTTGGATTCCAAAATGGATCATTCGCACATATCTGTTTAAATATTGTTATGCATTAAAGAGGTCCAAATTCGTGTCTATTACGAGTACAGAAAATGAAGGAAAAAAATGCAATAAACACCTATCTTACTGAAGTGTACATTTAGTATCAGATACTCCATAATCAGGGCAAGAAATTCAAATATCCCAGTGTTTCTGGTTTCACTGCCCATGCGCCAATATGCCAATCCTATGAACTTCCTCTTCTTCAGATGTTCCGCACTGCGGTGGCCTAATGGTTAGAGCGTCGGCCTCGTAAGCGGTAGGTACTGGATTCAATCTCTGGCCGGGTTATACCAAAGACTCAAAAAATGGAACTTGTTGCTTCCTCGCTTTATGTTCAGCGTTAAGAGGACAGAACAAGGACTGGTACTCTCGGTGTAATGTGAGCGAGTGAGGTGTCATGTCTGCCTACGGCATGATATTTCAGTCAGTGGAACCGCATTGTAAAATGGCAGCATTAGATCTGCTCGGATACAAGTAGGTACCCCCGCCTCTTCCTTCCCTTCCCTGTCGTGATATAGCTGAAAAAACTGTTGACAGCGATGTTAAACCCTATTATTCACTCACTCACTCTTAAGTTCCTAACACCATGCAGTAGTGTCCGGTCTAGAAAAAGTTCCGTGATATACCACTTTTCACAGCGAGAAAGTCGTCTAGAAGGTGTTCACGTCCTGTATAATATTAGTACAGCTACTGAGAAGTATTCTTTTGATTTGATGTGTCTAAATATTCCTGTAATTGTGACCAGAAAAAGCCAGATTCTGATGCTCATTCATCTTGCCATCGTCTTTGCGACCAGTTCATCAAGTGCCGTGAATGTCAACATTGTCATGAGGACTTAATCCAAACTTTGGGTCTCTGGAACAGGGATAGATTCCTTGATCAACCTTTATGGCTCTTGCGTGAGCGAGAAGGCTCAGACATAAGTATACGACTTTGGCGTCATTATTCGGTTAAATAAAGAACAATTCATACTTATATATTCTAATGCCATTTAGAAAGTAGGTAACATTTATATCCAATTATTTTTACGATGTCACTTTCTTGATAGAGCACAAATACTAGTGCTGGATGGGACAATCCCGTGCGAGACTCGAACCCGCGCCCTCCGAGTTTGGCACCAAATCGCCAGCAGTAAATGCGAGCGGTCTAGACCACTCGGCCACCTCAGTTTCCACAACTTGAGGAAGTCTCCCATGAGGACGTAAACATTTGTTCACACGTTGATTGGATTTTAACCGCTATCTCCAGTGTGAAAGACTACATACCTCCCCGGCAGCTACAAGCATATAAGAACTTTCTTTGTTAACGGATTATAGAAATATTGACTCCAATGCTAATGCAAATCAATTGATATTATGTCACCTAAGAAGTCTGGCCTACAACCATGGTGGACTACACTATGAGGTTATAAGAACCATGAAGGAGTAATCCCTTGCTGATCAGATGTCACAAAGGCTAAAACTGAGAGCGAGATAAGGAGCGGTAGTTCCGGTTACCTTAAGGAACCTACTAAGGGTTCTTCTTCCGGTCCACCTGATAAGAAACCCAAGTTGTCGTCAACCTTTGGTTCTGGATAGAGCATCCACTGCCACCAGATCAGTGGCCAGAGACAATGAACAATGGCAACAAGTCTTCTAGTGTTTCTCAAATTTGGGCAATTTGAGGTGTAACTGCCACTTGGTTGGGATCACCTGATGTTTCCGTGACAAGGCATTAGCGAGTATATTCAGGTGACCCAGAATGTGTCTGGCATGAATGATCATGTTGTTCTGCCAACAAAGATGATCTTGATCTGTCCAAATAGTAGAGTTTATAAAAGTCCCGCACAGTTTGTTAAGGCCACCATATTAGTGTTGTAGATGGGGACCAGATCTCCCAGATCCATGCCTGAATGGCCCGATTGGCAGCCATTAGTTCTGGGACATTGAATGGAAGAGCTAGAGACTCTATGCGCGCCCAAAAGCAAGATATCGACTTGACGTCGAGATGGGGTACCCCACCCCTTCATTGTGTGATGTGTTGGACGGAATGGAAGAAGGGCCAAACCAGGTATCACATTGAGGGGGTCTAACCACCAGCGAAGTGATGTTTGACTTTCTCTGTGACAGGAATCATGATACGCAAATGCCTGTCGACCTCTTGGGATGACATCCTGGGTGGAGGTAAAGATGCCGATTAGTGAAGCAAACCGAAGGGCGAATCCGTGAGAGCAGCGGATGAACCAAGGGATTTGTTCGGTAATTTTTCGCCAGCATTCTGTTACCTCTGACTTGTCGTGATGTGGGAGATAACCCAAATATTCGAGGTTGCACCATACAAAAAAATGTATCGCGCTGGATTTGGTCCTTGCACACAGAAAGGATCAAGGAATCGTCTAGGTAGAAGTGATACTTGATTCCATGGTTGTGCAGAAAGCTCGCCACCATTTGAAACACTCTGGTGAAGACCTAAGGGATATAGTGGATAACCTGAACGGAAGAATCTGGATTTAAAATTGACGAAAGCCGACTTGAAATCTGATGAACTTTCGGTAGGCGGGGTGGATCGGGATATGGCGATAAGCATTCTTTAGATCCAATGAGGTCATCCACTCTCCATTAACCAGAACGGTCTTGATCGAAATACTCCATGTGGAAATACAAAGGACGCAAAAGGAAGTATCGCGTTTAGTCTGCGCAGATTGATCACAATGTGAGTCTCCGGTGTATCTCTGTTGGGTTCAAGAAGCACCGGAGAACAGAACACAGGGGTCAGATCTGACGACTGAAGTTGTATTACTGCACGCTTCTTGGCGCTTCTGATCGGCCTTAGAATACAAGCGTGTAGTCTGTCATTCAATATTCAGCCGTTGTCCATTAAATAATTTCCGCATCTTAAAACTCTGACCTAGGATAGGTCGAGATTGGTGTCCTACGCCTCCTTCCCGGCTATCCTGCCCCTAGTTCTACAAAGATAAAGACACATCCGTGCGCCCAGTATCTACCCCTGGTTCCCAACTTGCTCGAACTTCTACTAGACAATCCAAGGCAAGTAGTATACAAAGGACCGATTGACGTGCATTTTGCCGGGGGAGGTGACTCTTGCATCCGCCAGGTGGCGTGGAGGTGACGTGGAGGTCAAGTGCGCTATAGTTCCGGCAGAATGACCAAAAAGCTACCTCCGAACACAGAAGAGTTCCAATTTTTGCAGGGTATGTAATCCTCCGCGGTGATGCGATCTGGCGGTGATGCGGTCTGCCTCCGCGGATAAAAAGTAGTCCCAAATACGTGGGGAGCCGGGGGAGAATTCTCCAGACTTCAAATACGCTGCATGGTCCCATTGGGTCGAGTGAGGTATCCCCACTCCTCCAGGGCTATCCAGTCATGGGTGTTTTCACAGAAAAATAAATAAATAAAAACTCGTTCGAACAAATGTTTCTTTTGTGCTATTGCTCTGACATACGCCGCTTTCCAGTTCATGCCCGAGGTTTTCAACATCGACGCTGTTTTTTTCGATTTCCATATGAGCCGCATCCTTATCCAACAATTTCATGTGTGTCACGAGGTCGACATACTGCTGACGTAAAGCCCGTCGTAGTCTGGGTGCCAATCTGTTATGGGCTAAAATTGCGGTTTCCTTTTTCTAATACCCTTTGTGTTGAAACTTGCTTTCTGTGACCCTCAACGTCTTGCCCATCTCGGCGTCCATACTTTCTTTGAACAAGTCCTTCCATAGCCTCGAGTTCACATTATGTTCATTCCCTTATACGGTTTCGGGTTGGTCCTTCACGGTTGGGTGATATTCCGGGACCCATGGCATGAAGCGGACCCGCTGTATTGGGGTGGGTTGCTGCTGCTGGACGGGTGCTGCCAGGTGTGCTGCGGATGGTGTAGGGATATATGACGATGCGGTGATCCCTCGTCGTGTAACAGATGGGTCGTCAGCCGGCGATCTTCAGGGGTATGAGCTTTTAGATCTACAAACAGGTAGCCGTACGGGCGACTTGTCGCCCCTTAAAAACGCCTGCATGAAATGGTCGATGTTCTCAGGATAAATTCGACTACCAAACACACGGATTTGTGCTCTGTCAATGGGATTGGAGAACAACACAAAGTATTGGCAGTTCAAGGCAATATCTCTGGACGCCTTCCCTTGAGGAAAGAGATTCTGGGTCAAATAGATGACGGACAGATTCCGATGATGGGATCTTAGTAAACAAGTCGGCGATGTGTGAATTGTCCTTGGCCACACTCGTCAGATCATCTAGTACTACCACGTTGGTCTGCTCGGGGTCAAAGTAATACGGTTCGTTTATGTCGTGAGGAATCCCTGGGATGAAGCTCACATTCTGTAACCTTCGTAGGCGGGTAGTTTCGTAGGCGGGCTGCCATTGGCTATAACAGCAAACAACACGTGTCGGAGCTGGGGTTGCCACACCTTCCTCTAAGAACTTCATCACCCAGGACGTCTTTCCACTTGCCGTAGGGCCGCTCACCGTCATCGTATAGGGATGCTCTACTGCTCTTGTTGGACCTATAACGGGACTCGGCGGTGTCTCTTGGTTGTGTTTGCGTTGAATGTGCCTGAGCATAATATCGCAACGAGAAGGTTCTCTGACAGAACGTACACGTACACGACATGTTCATCAGTCGACCAATACATATGGACTGATGATACCTGGTGCACCCTGTACCCTATAGCACGTAAGGCATAGGGTACACCTGAGTGTGGGTGCACCAGGTATGTGTGTGTGCGCCTGCGTACGATGACATCACTTCCGAGTAGCGCAGGGTCAAAGGTCACTTCCGTGGGTACTGTGGTTTTACATCCGGGTCCTCATCTTACGTCCGGGGTTTTCCATGTTTACTGTCACGTGACCAAAACCGGAAGACTCACTCACTCATTCACCGTCGTTAGTGCGTCCATGCGTTAAGACGGACGTTGGGGACGCCTCAGGGGTGCTGTGCACGCCTCACTCACTCGCTCATTCACTCACTCACACACACTCACTATTGGTGCGCAGGGGTTAACGGTCACTTCCGGTCACGGGCGTCGGTGGTGGTGGTGGTGGTGGTGGTGGCGGGGACGGGCGTCAACGCCCGTTGGTGGTGATGGTGGTGGTGGTGTGTGGTGGTGTGTGGTGGTGGTAGTGGTGGCTGTGACGGGCGTCAACGCCCGGTGGTGGTGGTGGTGGTGGTGGTGTGTGGCGGCGGTGGTGGTGGTGGTGTGTTGTGGTGTTGGTGGTGTGTGATGGTGGTGGTAGAACGGTGTGTGGTGGTGGTAATAGTGGTGGTGTTGGTGGTGGTGGTGTGGTGATGGTAGTGTTGGTGGTGTCTGTAAATATAGGGATGAACATGTATCCCTCGTCAGTCCATATGTATTGGTCGACTGATGAACATGTCGTGTACGTTCTGTCAGAGAACCTCTCGTCGCGATAGTATGCTCAGGCACATTCAACGCAAACACAACCAAGTGACATCGCCGAGTCATGCTATACGTCCAACAAGAGCAGTAGAGCATCCATATACGATGACGTTGAGCGGCCCTACGGCATGTGGAAAGACGTCCTGGGTGATGAAGTTCTTAAAGGAAGGTGTGGCAACCCCAGCTCCGACACGTGTTGTTTGGTGTTATAGTCAATGGCAGCCCGCCTACACGTAGGAATCATGAAATAATGCATACAATAGCCAAGTCTGGGGACCAAAATGTGTATAGACTCGAGACCGACCGTAACCGTGCTATATTGGTCTCAAGTCAGCTGATAGTCGGCTCCCGACAAACCCTAGCAAGGAAGTCTCGCTCATTCTCGAGTACTATGGCGAGAGAAATTATCGAGATTATGGTCAAAATGGAAATATCGGTTAAAATTGGGTGGGTAAATGGAAGTTTTTGCCCGACGAGGCCAGATCGGGAGAAGGTAAAGTAAGATAAATGCGATTTGACCATTCCTCGATCGGTTGAAAGTGAAGTTCATTCGATTTTCGAAGACAAGGGGATACAAAACCGGAGTTTTGTGAACGTGGTGTGGCGACGGCGCCAACTTGAATGTCCTCCCTTCTCCATTTATTCCCTACCTCAATCCCCCCCACCCCCTTATAATCAACCTAATTAACCAATTAACAACGAGCCCCTGTGGAGCATCTGGGCCGACTGTTCCCTTCACTAGCAGGATGATATCCCCATTGGGTGATTTCATGTCATGTAGGGGCCTATGGTAATCCTTCTAATAATTTAATCACAGTAAATGAAAATTTCCCACCAAAACATCTAGGGGCGATCAAATTTATTAGTACAGGTTGAAGAAAAGGTCCAAAATCATGCGCCAGCCTGACGGGTGCGCATGCCATAACTTTCCAACGAATGTCAACCTACAACCCCCCCTCCCCCTCCCCCCCCCCACAAGATCTTTCCCATCATACACTAAAACGTGAGACGGATCGAACAAATACCCACACCCTATAGTTTACTCCACAAAGAGAGTGATCAAATTTATTAGAACATCCGATTGAATTTTATCAACTGGGGGTGATTGAATTTTGATAGAGAGATGAAGTTATTAGAGGCATTACAGCAAGTAACATTTGTCATTGTTGCCATCAAAGTTTGCTCACTCAGTCAGACAAGAAGGTAAAACATGATTCATGTCAGGTGTCGAAACAGAGATGTCTGATGACAGGTCGAGTTATGGGTAAGCTAGTCACTATGGGAATGATGTCCCTTCCCCCACTGCAACTCACGATACTTTTTCGTATCTCTATACGACACATGTCTTGAAGGCTCAGAGGTGTTGTTAAAAATTGCTTCAACCAATCATATCTGAGTTCTCTCTTCTCGAATTCACTCTCTCCAAAGCAACCAATCTGGAATTCTTGTAAACTTTGTATCATATCCGTGTTGAGTTTGGCAAGGTTGAACCAGTGTCTGTCTTCGGATGTGTAACAACCTGCTAGTAACAGAGCTCGCCAGGTCTTGATGCCAACACCATCTGTTCTATAGGCGCAGTCAAGTGGGTGGTAGTCAGACTGCTCACTGACGTCAGCACCATGTCTGATGAGCAGGAAAACTGTTCGTTCAGCAGCTTGTAACAGAGCACAAACGAGCGGCGATTGATTCCATGAGCCAAGGCTGTTTAAGTTGGAGCCACTTTTAATAAGCACTTTAACAGTCTCCAAGTTATCGAGCTCTGCTGCAATATGCAAGGGTGTGACCATAGAGATATTCTTGACATTAACATCACAGCCATGGTCAACAAGCAGTTCCACCGCAGCTTGATGACCACCCTGTGCTGCTGCATGGAGAGGCGATGTCTTGGAGTCATTCGGCACAACATCTGCTTCATTTTCCAACAGAAACCGAATCACAGGAGCATGCCCCTCGGCTGCCGCGGCGAGAAGCGCTGTATTTGACCCATGACACAGCCAGTTGATATCATGCCCCTTATTCATCAGTCTTCTCACCAAATCCACATCACCATCTTTGGCCGCATAGTATAACGCTGTATATGATAACCTGCTCTCTAGGGTATGGTCTACCTTCTCATGCTGCACCAGAATATCGAGGAGAGGGTCGAGATCAGCACCAAGTCTGGCAGCAGTAACCAATGGAGTTTCGGATGTCAACTCTATATACTGTCTGTTACACACATCTATGTCTGCTCCCAAGTCTAACAGCAGTTTAACCACAGCTGTATGTTTTGTCGTAAAACTGCGCCTCACAGCGAGACACAAGGGAGACAACTTGCCATCTTGAAATGATTTGTCATGGTTTATCAGTTGAGGATGTTTTGTCAAGATTAGTTGTACAGCATCCAGGTCATCAGATAGAAGGGCATCATACAGATCTTCCATAGCTCAGAGATTTGGCTCCGAGACAATCTGAAATTCAGGCAGAGAAAAGTTTTTAGAATCAGACGAATACATGTTTATAGAAAAATTATAATGTAAACGATCAATGCTGAGTATGGTAAATTTTATGCTCTTTAGACGTTAAAAAGAAAGTGAAAAAATAAATGTTATTCATAACCTCTACAAGTGATCAAAATCCTCACAGTTCATAAAATAATGTATAATGTTATTTTGATCAGTAGTGAAGTCACAGTGTGTAATAAACTCTGTTAATTAATTTAATACAGTCCATTACTATGGGCCATTCTATAATTTTGTGTGACATTCAGAAAATGTTTTGCAAACACTTTGTCAAAAATATTCCAAATGGTTGACAGTGCAAAACTTTTAATGAAACTCGGATGAATAATTTCCTAATGGAATGTTTATAGTATTATGTAGTTGACTGCAAACATTGTGTTGTATGTGTGACTGAAAAAGGATCATGGTTTTTGCAGCAAAATCTGTCTGATTCTAGGATTTCTTCTGGACCATTTTTGTCAATAATTTACCATTGCTTTAGGCCCCATAAAAAAAATGCCTTGTTTCCCATCACCGCCCGCCCCGATTTTTCCGCCCGCCCCGATTTATTTTTTATTTTTTTTCTCATCTGCCTTGTTGGTGTTTCTTTTGGTATGAAAATGAGGCTGAACTGACTTTGGTTTACACCAGCGACTGTTGGGGCGCGCTACGAATGCTTGTTGTGGCAGAGGAGCTGGGGTGATGTCAAGATTTTATACACGACAATCTTACCTTGTGTGATTACCCGAGCCTTGCCAGCAACTTGATGTTTCTACTGTGCACCATTGGATGTCATGATTATTAGATACTGTCCTGGATCGAGACTTCATACTTGACTGTTTTGTGTGTGGAGATACTGAAGATGTTTATCTAGTCGTCCTTTCCAAGACTGATATTAAATAATTCTGTTATTTTTTATCTGTAATCGGACCTCATTGAAGGTCTTTCAATGACAAGTATCTTTGCTGTAATCAAGGCGACATGTCCGTGATATTGTCGCGCTGTTTGCAATTTTATGGTTGTAATCTCATTTTCGTTCTGTTTGTGTATAAATTTCTAGTATAAATGCATAGTAGTAACACAGGAACACAACATCTGCAGCATTGTCACTGTATAAATGTATAGTTGATATTTATTTTCCGTTGAAGAACTTACGTTGTTCTATATTCCCCAGTGATATATAGTTTCATGCCCAGTGGACTTTGTGGTATGACTGCCCAAGGTAATATTCATGATCGTCAATTCATGATCGTCATGTTCTCCATTTCGTGAGAATAGCACAGCTTTTGTTTCCTGCTGGAATAAACACCCACAGTTTTTCCCTTTCAAATCACAATGATTCAGATTGTATCAATACCATCTTCCGAGTTCTGTCTACCTGCATAGGAATGTAGTTTGCGACTGCGAAATCAGAATGAGATAACCTCACATATAGCAGTATGCAGGAGGTGAGAATGGAAATAGAAACACCATGGGATTTTTGCTGATTTATCCAATGTATTTATTCAGTCTTTAGCAAGACCGTGTACAAAATGAAACTTTAAAATGAATTGTATACCATTTTAGGACCAAATTAGACTATCACTATCTTAATATCAGTGGATTCTTGAATGAACTGAACCATTCCTATGCCCTTCCGAGAATAAAAAATAAAAAAGGACCGCCCGTCCGACTTTTTGAAAAGTCAGTGAGGCATTTTTTTATGAAGCCTTAATCAACACACAATCACAGAATTTAGTCAATATGTCCATTAATGCCTGTTGTAAAAAATTCAAGATTACTCCTATTACATAAGAATAGAATAGACTTATTTGCATAAATATATGCCCGAAAAACAAACATAGCGTCCTAATGAACAGTGTACAGATTTGGGTTTCCCTGAGCTTCATACTAAATAGACGAAAATCATGTGACGTCACCGCTGATTGTAAACAGACTGCGCGCATCAGCTCTGTGGCAAAACATTGAAAGTTTCAAGGGAGACAACTCGATTAACATGCAGAATTATAGGCAGTCGTCCCAAACCGTTATCATTTATAGTCGTGGTTTAGCGCCATATATTGAAACGAAATTTATGGATACGATTCATTTGTCACAAAGCTTAAATTCGTTTTTGTATATAATAATATTTTCATGACAAATAATAAGCAAATGAACATTTTAGCAGTGAATAAACTGAGGCTTTCAGTACGGCATATACCGATACGTTTTAAGCTACCGGGTATTTTAATTTTCATATTTCATGTCCTACGGAACTGAGTTTGAATTTGAACTTCATTATTACAAGATACCTTATCTTCTTTATGGGGCTAAGGTAATGCGACTATATATTTAGAAATAAAATTTGTACTAATGGTAAGATACCAAACAGTACTTTCGTATCCGTTCTGACCAAATTGTCATTTTCTGTTCATTTGCCACTTTGATCAAAAGCAATCTAGTGTTGCAATGCCACTTTTTATAAGCTGTGACAAACATCAAATATCGTTTTGAATCAAGGTCTTAGGTGTCATTTTAGCCTCCGGATATATATATGGTCCCAACCTAAGCTTTTTATATGGAAGCCTGTCCTGGCGAATTTCGTTAAAAATCTCGACAAATCGTGTTACGCGTGTACAAGTAAACATCACAAGAAATAGCTGAAAATAATGATATTATTTATGAAAATAATTCATGGCATTCATATTTTCATGATCCTATAATACTGAGATGAAAATATGTATTTAGGTTTTCTTTCTATGGATGCGTTTGCAAAGGAAAGTTATCAAAACCTATACTGTCGGGAATATCGTGAAAAATTCGTGTCAAATCGGCACCATTTTCCCCATTAATATTACAAGGAAGCTGCTAAAGAAACAGAAATGATCGATATTTTATTTCATGATCCTATAATACTAGACAGATATTTATGCATTTAGATTTTTATTTTACGGAAGCCTTTTCAAGTAAAGTTATCAATACCAAGCTTCGGTATCGCGGAAAATTCTTGGCGAATTGACACCATCTTTTTCGATAATTATTACAAGAAAACAGCTATAGATACAGCAAAAATATTTATATTTTCATGATCCTATAATACTCGAGATGAAAACTAGGCTGTTAGATTTTTATTTCATGGATGCGTTTTCATAGTAAGTTACCGGTATTGAAACCTGGTGTCGGTATATCGCGGAAAATTCGCGGCGAATACAAGCTAACTTTTCTTGCATACATTACAAGAAGAACGAAGAATATACATAAACGTTTATATTTTCATGATCCTATAATACTCGAAATGAAAACTATTTATTAGATTTGTATTTTTTGGATGCATTTTCAATGAAAGTTATTAAAACGTTTTGTGTCGGTGTATCGCACACCATGCATCTTTTACGGCAAACTTCTCGTCGTGAGGTGAAAGAAATGTGTAGCAAAAGATATATTTTTGAAACGGGTATTTGTACAGGTTTAAAAATAACTAAACAGAATAAAATATCGAAGAGATACAGGCAGAGTTATCAAGTGTTGGTTACCATCTCTGGCGTATCCCCCGTCATATTTTCGCGGAATGTAGGCCGTGCCCACTGCCCTGTTTGCCCAGGTTTGAAGATTGCTATAATGTCAATTTACTGAGAATTTGTCATAAAAATATTTTTTATAAACAATGCATGATATACGTTTTTTGACCAATGTATCGCGGAAATAAATTTCCTACGATAGATGACGCTAAATCACGACTATAAATGTGAGCCGTCTTAGGCCATTGCCTGTTAATTTGCAGGTTAATTGGGTTGTCTCCCTTCTTTCGAAGAGTTTTCTGCCACATAGTCTGTGCGCGCAACTCCGGAAGTTGGGCCCGATTGTAAACATTGGCAATGGGGGCCCGGTGTTGGTCAACTAAATACGAACCAGATGCTGCCCAGATACACTAGATACTGCATTCGGGGAACATCTAGCTACAACATGTAACCTAGTGATGACGTTTATATATTGACCTTATATCTGTATATTGTCACTATAAGGTCAATATAAACGTCATCACTAGGTTACATGTTGTAGCTAGGGGAACATCATGTGTTACCATACAATAGGTGACTGACAGCCTGTCATTTACTATTTGGATGTTCGATTGGGCTGTACAGTCCCATTGGTAACAAAGTGAAGTACAGCTGCAGGTGCAGAACTCTTCCTCCAGAACGACCATTGAAGAATAGGAGATTTTGAGAAAATAAACAACTGACAAGCACACTCACCAGTATAAATGAATTGCTCATGTTTCAAGGCACAAAGTAACACCATCCACACATCTGAGCCAGTCTATGTAAAGTTACACCTGGGACGAGTATATTCGTCCCAGGTTAAACGGAGACAACAGTTCCAGTTCCAGTCCAACAGCCTAACATACGTTCACATTTTCCAGAGCACCAAAAATCCGCCCAAAAATGGCGTCTTTGGCTTCACACTAAAGCATTATTGGAAGTAATCACATGATCCCTCGTGTCACATGGTGTACACAAACGCACGTGTACCGTACAGAAAGGGACCTTTCAAGAATTACCAAAAAGCCAGCAAAAAACTTGTGCGTTAGATGGAACATCATCTTGTGCTAAACAAACAATGAATGGGCAGGCATTGTACTAGATAAATCCCACAGAACTGATGTATCTGATTGCCCACCATGATGAGCTCCAACAAGCATGCAACACCTGAGTAACCATCCCTAGGCCCTGGCTGTGTTATTTATTAAAAATGATGCTGCGTGAAATCACCTGAGCTTTAGCAACTCCTGTTGCTCACAGACCAATTCATAGGTTTTCTTCCGATTCAGAAGCACAAATGTAAAATGCTTTGTTCTATAAAGCAATACATTTGCATGACAGTGTTGATGAAGTTGCATGCAGGAGCTTTTCAGATAATTTGAGAAGACCCCGTATCTCGGAGTATCACAGAATCAGAATCAGTTTTATTGCTGTTTTGCCATACAGACTAAAGGCAGAATGAAAAAAAAGACAGAAAAAGATATCTATGTGCATATATAACAATAACTAACTAACACGGCGAGTTTACATGTTACCTGTAATCATAATACTGTTAGAGAAAGATCAGCGGTCAGTTATGATCTATTATCATATAAATACTGTTACAGTATCGTACCTGTGGATGGATGGATGGATCTACTTGGGCACTCCATCGTGGTACGATGGGCACTGGTCATGCAGGACATGCCGTGCAACCCGTTCCCCCAACCCTTCCTACACATTGTCCCTTGTACCAGTGTCACATAGACACTGGCAACCTCCCCTCTATTGTCCTTGACTATAGCCTAGTCTATCTCGCGGACCATAAACTCTGGCTCATGTCGTCAGCTCGATACTGTTCCTCTCCGAAATTCGTATCAGTCCCAATTACAACATCAATATATACAGAGAGCAAGCCCATGAATAAACTCATATGCCCACAATTTTCTTATCCCATATCATACAAATTTCCCCCGTACGGTTTCAACCGGACCCACTCTCTTCCATAATTTTAAAGCACTCGTATACGTACTTTACAAGAGCATCTACTACGCACTGTATGGTTGGTGTTTGATGGGCAACGATTTGGTGTAAGACTCACGAAATATAATTGACAAAGGATCTGCTGCAAGTTGTATTGTCAGTCTTTTGTCCAGGATATTACCTTTTCAATGGGAGGTCTTACACCAAAGCCTTGCCGTTTGATGCCATGATTTGCATGAAAATATGTTGAAGGGGCCAACTAACCTCTCTCCTTTGTGCTACAAATTTTTCGCAACATAGTGTGGTTCATCATCCATCACACCGCATGTGCTGCAATGCCATTGCCATTCTTCTCTGGCGGAGTAACGACCCCGTTCAATGATCAACTTGTGGGCGCTTATACGGAGCCGTGTTAAATCGGGGTAACGGGCAATTTCTATGAACTTATAAAAAATATATACAGCAACAATACACTCAAGTTAAAAATAAATAACAAAATATCCCCACCAATACCAAGTAACATAGGCGTCCGTCAGGGAGACAGTTTGAGTCCGACCTTATTTAACATATTCGTTAATGATCTAATCTTTGATCATTCGATCTCAAATCCGGTCAAATTGCAGGAAGAAGACATTACGCATCTCCTATATGCTGATGACCTACTCCTTATCTCAGAAACACCCCAGGGCCTACAAAACTCACTGAAAACACTTGAAACATATTGTATATCCTGGCATCTCAATATTAACTACAGTAAATCTCAAATTATGATTATGCAATGTTATCAGAAACAAAATGAAGCCCAACCAGAATTTAGATTTAATAATGTTACCTTGTAACATTGCACCAAATATCATTACTTGGGAATCATTATTGAAAATAAAGGGTCCTTCAATGCCTCAATTGTTGACCTTAAACAAAAAGCATTCAAAGCACTTTTCAAATTGGAAAAAAAACTACGAACAACTGCAACTTTCCGATAAAAATTAAATCGGGTTTATTCCAGTCTCTAATTACACCCGTACTTCTATATAATTCAGAAATCTGGGGTCTAGACGATAAGCTTTTAAATAAATCTGTTAATTTTTGGATAAATCTAAAAACCTACGACAGGACTCCATTTGAACAAGTTCTACTGAAATACTGTAAATGGACCCTTGGAGTTGGGTCATTCTCACGGAAAGGCACATTTTCACTTGGGGAAATATCTCAAAATCAACATCACCAATGACTACAAAATCTGATTTCAACAGAGTCTCCATTGACAAAACTCTTTATAACGCGTACAATAAATGCAGACATTCCGAACAATAAACTTTTCGGAACACTTAACGGTGGAGTTGTCTTCAATCATGTCAGTGGTGTTACACACGAATGATCAGTATATTGGGCACTAAGAGAACAGAAATAGAAAGATACACACATGCTAGGCAATAGATTGCATGTAACTATGACTAATGATGAAAAAATATTGAAGTTAGGAAAACAAGTTTGTTTTCAATATCCTAAGTATGCCACTTGGCTCACCAAAATCAGCCAATTGGACCGCATGTATCAACCATTCATGTAGATTCTGTATAATAAAACCTATTTATTCTTGATGCGGACTTTAAACTAATCGAGTTTGTTTCTTTTTCAAAATATGGGACAATTCAAACAAGTGTTTCTGAATTTCTAGACCATTCTTGCATCCGTAACACCACTGACAATCCGGTAACACCACTGACCTCGTGCAACACGTACCACTGATTAATTTGTTCATAGACGCAACAAGCAGCCAGAGGATGCTAGGTCCCCCGCCAAAATGGCAGCAATATTTATAAGCGCCGTCGGTTTCAGAAGATATTCATGAGGATGGCAACAGCTACTTCACAGGCGTAAGAAGCAGAGGGGTCTTTCCACCTTCCCAGGTTTTGAGATCAACTCTGAATGGCTGACTGAATGTTGATTGCTACTGTAATATATTTTCTTTACCATGTAGCATGAAAATTATGTAACCGAAATGCAACCCCAAGAGACAACTCATGGCATATTATCTGCAAACTAAATTTGACAAGAATATGAAGGCATCCTCAACCTATTGCCCAGAAACCAAATTTAGACTTTGCCACAAGGAGTCACCACCTGTAGGTGCAAGCAGGCAAAACACAATCCCAAATGACATCTCATGTCATGGTATCGGCATATGAACTTTGAGACACTGAAGAGGGCTCCTCAAGTTATTGCCGGTACTAGATGCCCACCGGTGTTCATGTTATTTGGGGCGGGTCACATATAAATACAAAATTTGAGAATAATCTGATGAGCAGTTGCCAAATTATTGCCTGGAAACAAATTTTTTCACCAGGAGACGCCACCTGTAGGCAGAAGCGGGAAAAATACAATCCCAAGGAACATGGTATCGTGGGGACATCTGCATACCAAATTTGAAAAGAATCCGATGAGGGTCCTCAAGTTATTGCCCAGAAACCAAATTTAGATTTTGACACCAGGTGACGCCACCTCTAGGCGCAAGTCAGTGAAATGCATTATCAAGCGACATCTTATGTCACGGTACATTCATACAAAATTTGAGAAGAATCCGATGGTCAGTTCTCAAGTTATTACCCGGAAACGAATTTGTGATGTTGCCACCAGGTGGCGCCACCTGTGAGTGCAAGTGAGCGAAAGGCAATCCCAAGCAACAGCTCCTGGCATGGTAAATGCATGCCAAATTTGAGAAGAATCCGATGAGCCGCAATGTTTCTCATGTTACCCAGAAAGGTACATATGTAGGATATTTCAAAGAAATTCGACCAAGTGTTTCTAAGTTATCACTTGCAGCATGGAATAATGGAATGAACTCTAGTGGCGCCACCTCCGGGTGGATTTTGCTGAAACGCATCACCAACGGTGTTTTGTCGCAGGGAATGCATTTACCAAATTTCGAAGAAATCCGACAAATTGTTCGAAAGTTATCGCTCGCGAAGGATTTGAACAAACATGAACGGACATGCATTAAAGATTGGAACAAGACCCAGTGGCGCCACCTACAGGCGGATCTTGCTGAAACGTAAAACCAGCGACGTCTTGTCGCAAAGAATGCAGATGCCAAATTTCGGAGGACTCCGACAAAGCATTTAGGAGTTATCGCTTACGCAGTATTTGCACGGACATGCACTAAATATTGGAACAAGACCCAGTGGCACCACCTACAGGCGGATCTTGCTGAAACGTAATACCAACAGACGTCTTGTCGCAAAGAATGCAGATGCCAAATTTCGGAGGAATCCGACAAAGCATTTAGGAGTTATCGCTAATATGAAGCATTTGCACGAACATCCACAGACATGCACTAAAGATTGGAACAAGACCCAGTGGCGCCACCTACAGGCGGATCTTGCTGAAACGTAATACCAACAGACGTCTTGTCGCAAAGAATACAGATGCCAAATTTCGGAGGAATCCGACAAAGCATTTAGGAGTTATCGCTTACGAAGTATTTGCACGGACATGCACTAAAGATTGGAACAAGACCCAGTGGCGCCACCTACAGGCGGATCTTGCTGAAACGTAATACCAAGAGACATCTTGTCACAAAGAATGCAGATGCCAAATTTCGGAGGAATCCGACAAAGCATTTAGAAGTTACTGCTTACGAAGTATTTGCACGGACATGTCCGTGCATGCACGGACACATAGAAGTAAGACCCCAGTGGCGCCACCTACAGGCGGATCTTGCTGAAACGTAATACCAATTGACGTCTTGTCGCAAAGAATGCAGATGCCAAATTTCGGAGGAATACGACAAAGCATTTAGAAGTGATTGCGTACGAAGTATTTGCACGGACATGTCCGTGCATGCACGGACACATAGAAGCAAGAACCATTTTAAAGTCCCCGGCCGCGTTGCGGCGGGGGACAAAAATGCAGTTGCAAGTGAAGAATATTTAGGGGCAAAACAGGTATATGAAAAGCCTTCTGATAAAACTGCTTCTTCTTCTTCAAATAGTTATCTAACTGAAATGTAACACCAATGACAACCCGGTAACACCAGTGACCTCGAGTAACACCACTGACCTCGTGTAACAACAGTGACCAATTTGTTCATAGAGGCAAAAAATACAGCCGTGAGTGAAAGCGATCTAGGGGCAAAACACGTATATGACAAGACTCCTTAACTTAGTATTATTTGGAAGAAAGGTAAATTCAAGTTGTACTGAAATTTGGAGCAAAATCATCATTTTTGCCAATGGTGTTACCCTACAAATAGTAACACCACTGACAGGTAACACCACTGACATTTTGGAAGGAATTAATTGTTGCTCCCTCGTATATTGTCGTGACGGTCCAAGAACAATGATTTTGTAATTCATACGCACATTTCTTTATAACCAGTTAATATTTTTACTCGGGAGCCACTACAGCAAGGGCGTAGACTTGGGGGGGCTTCAGCCCCCCCAAATATTGACATCCGGCAAAAAAAAAAAAAGAACAGAAGAAAAAGAAAAAAAGAGAGAAAAAAGGAAAGAAAGAAAGAATGAATGAAACAGAAAGCAAACATAGCAGAGAAGTAAATGTTTAGCTCGTGACATATCTTTATCAATTGATTACAGGGGAAGTAAAATTATCATCAACAATGCTTACCAGAAGGGCTAGACTAATTGCAATCGGTCAGAGAACAACGCAAAAGTTTGGCGATATCGGACTCAAAGACCCCGTGTGATTTTCTTCGAGAAACGAATAATGTGCTCCAATTCAATGACATATCGCCCATTAGGACGAAAAAGGTCAACACGTTGGCTAAAAGATTTTTTCAGAACTTTTTCACCATAAACTTTTTTTGATTGAGATCCCAGTCATTTGTTGAGTATTTATTTATTCACAAACGAGAGATACGAACTCTCGAATAATTTTCACGGAGAAACCCTAGAAATACAGGTAAAACATCTAACCCAGACACAAAGTCACTATTTAACTGGTGTAAATTTGATGAATATGGATAATTTTCTCTACTATTCCGAGAAAGGACCACTAAGCTTACATTTTTGATAAGTTTGGCAACTTCAGAACGAACACCAGAACTCATGCGGTCAACCACGCATCAATGCACCGCCCCTGCTATCTAGGCAACATAGTATTGTCTAAGAAATAACTTGAATTATATTGCAAACTCCGGATTGAATGATCATTTCACCTTGTATATCACGTAGTGATCGCCACTGTTATAGGATATTTTCGCAAAAAAAAGTTCAACTTTTACAATTTTTTACCGCTCAAATGCTCCCAGTTAGCGCCAATTTACCATCAATTTTCAAAAAAAAATCTACGCTGCGAGGGGGATACCCCCCTCTCAGACTCTCCCCCTAAGCCCCCCCAAACTTCACAACTTGTCTACGCCCTTGCTACATGTTGATCCTGACACGTAACACCAGTGGCCGGTAATAAACATACGCTGAAAATTTGGAGCTAGAAATGACTGAAATACTGAAAAGAGTTTCATAAAACACTTCTTATGGAATCTCAAGTTTACCCGCGCTTGAAAAAGAAGCCGCCTGGTGGCAAAACTTTGTTTCTAATTTAAGCGTTCGCTTTTTGGCTCCGATTTCAGTTACAGTAACACCAATGACCCGAAAACCAGTTACAGACCTTTGCCCATGCCATTTTCACAAGATAATCTGCCCGTGTAAACAATATATTCAAATATTGAAAGAACAGATGCAGCTGGTTGCCAGAAAGGTAGAATAATGTAGAATAAAAGAATTTCTGGCAACTTTATCGTGGTATCAAGTAGGTCACTACAGCCAGTTACAGGTCTATTTTACCGTAAATTGAGGGTTCTGGTGAAAATTTACCCGAAAAAATCAATCGGGACAGTGCTTGCAATAAGTTATTCGTACTCTACTAAATAAATACTACGAACAATCTGAATTTTTTCAGACATAAGACTGGTTAGAAGAAAATTTGGGTCGAGTGACACGAATTGCGCCTTTCCGTGAGAATGACCCAGTTCCAAAACGAGCATCAAATATAGCCTGTCGTGCGGAACTTGGACAATTTCCACTGATACACCTCATTCTGGCCAAATCGCTAAAATATAGAAATAGGCTACAGACAACAACAAATGTACTACTAAAAGATGCGTATACCTATTACGTAAACAATCCTCTATCAAAATATAACTGGGAAAATACTACAAAAAAGTACATTGATATTACAAACTCAGAACAATTATTCTCAGATTGTGGATTAACCCAGTAATGTCTAAGTAGTATATAAAGTTGAAATTGAGTCGCATTGACCTACTTTCGTGTGGAGGTCACGTGGAG
Organism: Hanleya hanleyi; assembly: GCA_036873755.1. NCBI lineage: Eukaryota > Metazoa > Mollusca > Polyplacophora > Lepidopleurida > Hanleyidae > Hanleya > Hanleya hanleyi. The sequence goes on along the minus strand of JAVTVY010047082.1, from coordinate 2,829 downwards.
GTCAAATCCGGGTCAAAGGTCACACTCGGGTTCAAAGGTCAAAGGTCACTTCCGGTCACGTGACGGTCCAGTAATAAGGCTAACACTCCAGTGACTCCCAATGTCAATCTCCCGAAACATGGTCCCCGACAATATTGCCATCTATTTGCTCATGTTAAATGGCCAGTGGGGAACCCTCAGTGTCTCCATACAGGTTTCCCCAATGGAGCCTAGAGGGGTCCCTAGAGGTCCGATTGCATCGAGTGAGGTATCAATGTGAAGCATACGCGAGGGAGCATCCGACGGGCTGGGTGTGAAGCAATCTCCTGGCTTCGATTGCATATACCTTTCGTCTAAGCGGCTGCAGGAATGATCTCTGCCCCACCGTAGTAAAAATGTAGAACGGAAGGAACAGTTCGTATGATTCGATGATATTCCATCGGTTTGGCGCTTTGATTGGCATGGATCATCAGCGCGTGATGGATAATGCATGAATGAAAGAACGTACCGGTTCTATTTTCAGGTTGTAGCCATAGATACCTACCCCTCCCATCCCCGTCATTTTTTCAATGAAAAGTCCGCCATTGTGTTGCTAAGCCGCGTCACAGCTCTGTAAATTTTGTAAAACTGCTCTATCCAAAAATAGTTCGTTTGCGTTTGTCTTGATAGAGTACTGTACCGATGTTATTTATGACATAATTGAAATATATAATGGCATGGTTGACATAGCTACGTAGTTAGAAATTAAATGGTGTGACATGTTTCGCGTAATACACCGCGCGCATAATAATGTAACAGCTCATTACATTTTTGTTGCCTGTGGGTGAGATTAGATTTGGAGCTGTTTGTAAAAAGCGGAAAACGGATCGAGGCTTGGTGAATGGGTGTGAAGTAAAACTGACGTCATTCTGCGCATGCGCAGTAGACAAAGGGTATGGAAATAGACGTTTTGGGGTCTAGGTGGGCCACTGTTGGGCCGATTGCATCAAGTGAGGTATCATTGTAAAGCATACGCGCGGGAGCATCCAGCGGGATGGCTGAAACGTGAAACTGACGTCATTCTGCGCATGCGCAGTAGACAAAGGGTATGGACATAGACCTTTTGTGGCCGAGAGGGGCCACTAGTGGGCCGATTGCTTCGAGTGAGGTATCATTGTAAAGCATACGTGAGGGAGCATCCGAAGTAAGGGATGTGACGTACAACTGACGCCATTCTGCGCATGCGCAGTGGAGAAAGGGTATGGACATAGACGTTTTGGGGTCTAGGTGGACCACTAGTGGTCCGATAGGATTGAGTGAGGTATCAATGTAAAGCATACATGGAGGAGCATGCGCCTGCACTAGTGTTTTGTTTGTTTTCAACATTCTGCGCATGCGCAGACAGGGAATTGTGGGAATAGGGTATGGAAATAGACGTTTTCGGGTCTAGGCGGGCCACTATGATCCGATTGCATCAAGTGAGGTATCATTGTAAAGCATACGCGAGGGAGCATCCAGAGGGATGGCTGAAACGTGAAACTGACGTCATTCTGCTCATGCGCAGTAGAGAAAGGGTATGGACATAGACGTTTTGGGGCCCAGAGGGGCCACTATTGGGCCGATTGGGTCGAGTGAGGTGTCAATGTGAAGCACTCGTGAGAGAGCATCCGACCGTATGGCTGAAACGTGGAACTGACGTCATTCTGCGCATGCGCAGTAGACAAAGTGTACGGAAATACAGGTTTTGGGGTCTAGGTGGACCACTATTGGTCCGATGGAATCGAGTGAGGTATCAATGTGAAGCATACATGGAGGAGCATGCGCCTGGACTAGTGTGTTGTTTGTTTTCAACATTCTGCGCATGCGCAGACAGGGAATTGTGGGAAAATGGTATGGAAATAGACGTTTTGGGGTCTAGGCGGGCCTTTAGTGGTTCGATTGCATCGAGTGAGTTATCATTGTAGACCATACGTGAGGGAGCATCCAGCGGGATGGCTGAAACGTGGAACTGACGTCATTCTGCGCATGCGCAGTAGACAAAGACTATGCAAATAGACGTTTTGGGGTCTAGGCGGGCCTCTAGTGGTCCGATTGCATCAAGTGAGGTATGATTGTAAAGCATACGCGAGGGAGCATCCAGCGAAATGGCTGAAACGTGAAACTGACGGCACTCTGCGCATGCACAGTAGAGAAAGTGTATGGACATAGACGTTTAGGGTCCCCTTTGGGTCCGATTGGGTCGAGTGAGGTGTCAATGTGAAGCACTTGTGAGAGAGCATCCGACGGTATGGCTGAGACGTGGAACTGACGTCATTCTGCGCATGCGCAGTAGACAAAGTGTATGGACATAGACGTTTTAGGGTCCAGGTGGGCCACTGTTGGTCCGATTGGGTCGAGTGAGGTATCATTGTAAAGCATACGTGAGGGAGCATCCGACGGGATGGGTGTGACGTAAAACTGATGTCATTCTGCGCATGCGCAGTAGACAAAGTATATGGAAATAGACGTTTTGGGATCTAAGCGGGCCACTAGTGGTCCGATGGAGTCGAGTGAGGTATTATTGTAAAGCATACGTGAGGAAGCATCCGACGGGATGGGTGTGACGTATGTGTGATGTCACTTCCGGTTTCTATGAGCAAAAACTACCTCCGAACACAGAAGAGTTCTAATTTTTCCTTAGACCTTAGACGTATGGAATGCATGTACTGACTTTCAACATCCGGATGACCTTCAACATCCGGGGCCTTTTCAACATCCGGGTACCCTGGTTTTACATGCGGGTTCTCTTCAACATCCGGGTTGTTACATCCGGGGACCGTGGAACATGCGATGAGTGAGTGAGTGAGTGAGTGAGTGAGTGAGTGAGTGAGG
>JAVTVY010047081.1:0-23430 GCA_036873755.1 Hanleya hanleyi | reverse complement strand
TACTCCTGGCTTCCTCATTTCCGTTCTTCCTATACGAGGAGGGCTTATTCGGATTTGACTGACCTGGTCGGTTCCGTCTTTTACGTGAGTATCCAGAGTGGTGTATGAGGCTGCGTCGCTTCGTCATCGTTTCCTTCAGTTTGCTGTGGAGTAGTTCAGCAACATGTACGGGTTTGTATGCTGAAGGATACTCCTTCGGTTTCCATGACCTTTGTCACTTACCGAGCTACCCCGGATTTTTTCAGTTTCTGTATTACCTGCAGTGTAAGCACAGAATCTATTTTCCTCTTCTAGTGGATGAATAGATGGAAGAGCCTTCATTCCGGCGGTAGTGTTGCTGTTCTTTCTTCCGACACTGAGGTATCTTTGCGGTGGCGTTGTTGTGTTCGGCCCAGTACGCACCTATATCGTTTTTGGAGGTCAAATCTCACCGGTACTGCACTACTTTTATCGGAGAACTTTTTGACCGGTGTTTCTTCCTCCGTCTCAGCCAGTCTTGTAAGACTGCGTCGAGGAGGGCTGGAGAACGTACATTTTTGGTTCGAGAATTGACACTCCTCTCGTTACAGCGGAAGTCAACTAATTCTCAATAACCTACGCTTGTGTTGTGTCAGACATTATCATAGCTTTTGTCCTTCATAACAAGCACGGGGAACTGTGTTTTGTTTCCCCTGTTGCTCCTGCTTTTAGGGATCGTCGCTACGAGTTTATCACGTTTCCAGTATGTCGGACTCTCTATCAGGTTCTTACGACCGGGTGACTGTTATACTCGTAGAATGCTTCATTTATGAGTAATTTCAGCGACTTTTTGTTTCTGATTGTTATTTCTCATACTACGATTCCAGCTGTCTTGGCAGCGTTTTGCGTACGTTTGGGCGTAATCTGGCTGAGGGACTCATTCCTCGGCCGCTGCTACTCCTTCTGCCAGCTTTTCTTCTAGAACGATCTCTCGGGTTGTTCAGGTGTCATCCCATCGTTCCACGTAATTTTTCTTCCACTCCCTGGAGTGTGATGGTTGCATGGAGTCGTTTGTTCACCCCGTCGCTTTCCGATGGGTACTGAGATTCACTCCAGACGTTGCAGTTCCGGAGCTGGTTTGGGCGCTGTATCGTTTTCAGGAGTGTTTTTCAGTCTACATGTATGACATCTAATTATAACCTTCTGTGATCATAGATGACTTACGTTTTTTTATATTCCTGCAGTCTGGTAGCTTGTTACCGCTGGAGTTTGGCTGATACTTCACGGGAAACTATTGTCTAGGTCTTAGTGCAGCTGATGGGCTCTAACACCTAGTCATTTTTTTCCCCAGACTTCGCTATTTTATGCACTGTCGTGTGATTCATGGAGTATGAACCGGATTTCGTCATCCCGGCATATCAACAGGTTCTACTCTTACGGATTTGTCTTTGGTTTATGTCTCCTTATGGCTTTTTCCGGAGTCCGTCTTCCGACTCTGTTCTGCAGTCTATAATTGTAATCATGGCAGAGTTATGGGCCCTGATTAGAGCTCTCGCGTACAAACACGTGTTTTGTTTTGTGCCGGTGTCTATGTTTCGGTCCCTCTTCTAGCAGGAAATATTATATATGTTCTTCCTAGCTTTCCAAACTTCTCGTTTGGCGTACACGGACGTACCTGCGGAGGCTATTTCACTCTCGTTGGTATTGCTTCATCAGTTCAGGGCTGTACTGACATCCTGTTTCCTTTGGAGACTGGACGACGTTTTAGGACCGTATCTGGAGGTTTGCGATACGTTTGTTTGTCACCACCTATGGGATTGGATGTTGTTAAGACAGGATTGCTACACCCTGGGACCGTTGTGGTGCCCAGGCTGTTGGTCACTCGTCCATATCTATCAGGCATGGAAATTTTCTTCAATAAGGCTGATTGCAGACTTTTATCAAAATTTTGAAATTTCAGACCTTTTTGAAGTAGATTTTACACTTTCCTGTGGTTACAATTCCCATGCCTGCTCTATGCACTAGACCTTCTTGTGGTTTTACCATTTTGTAATTTGGTAAGTAATCTTGCTCTCCCCAATTTTTCAAAAAGAAGGGGGGGGTGGGTGAGATTTTTGGGTCTAGTGTATGTCAGCTTTATTCACTGGGCCTGTAGTTACTATAGGCCGGATGAGTATATCAAGGACCGTATCGTCATTATTATACATTTATGGTCTTTGATTACTTCGCTGACTCCTGTACTCCCCTTCGCTTATGCTCGGGGTCCTTTTGTTTCCGACCTCTCATTCCCTCCGTCCTGCTATGGTATTCTAGCAAAAAGTATGTGAAGGTAAGTTTAACAGCGCAAGAAATATGAAAAATTTGAAAATCAATTTTCCTATTTCTAAGCTTAAACTTACCTTCACATACTGTGATGGCCCTCCCAGCCTCCCCGCTGATGGGTTATTCACACTGCGTTGAATGGGGAAGAAGGAAGTGACGTGGTCGGTCACGTGGGATCTGGGTACTCGCGCATGGGCATTGGGGCAGTACAGGGACTATTTTTATTCTGTGGTAATATATTACAATTAGGCAATCGCGTAAGAACACGATAGCAAAAAGTATGTGAAGGTAAGTTTAAGCTTAGAAATAGGAAAATTGATTTTCAAATTTTTCATTTTTGTAACACTGATGAGTTTCAACTTCCTTTTCAAACAAACATGTGTAGAATTGTCCATATCCATGAACTCTGTGCGTGGAACGGCAGGAAGTGTCCAAAATAGCAGCTCTCTTGCCTGGAATGGAATTTTCATTTTGTTAAAATTATCATGAGTTGGACTTTTCCTCATAAAAATTAATAAGATTATGAATCGTAATCTACTCTATTGCAGTCAAATAGTGCTATTAATTGACCAACCATTTAATCTCTGATTTGCAAAACAGCTGAATATGTATTGTCACACGGTATGTTTTTTCTTGGATATGGACCTGAGGCATTCACGTCTGAAAAGATGTCCCTTTTCATTCTGTAAGAGTACCGTACTGGATGCATTTTCCCTCTCTCTTCTATGCTTCTAGCGTTGATCAAAGTTGATAATGACTCATTGCGCATGCATATTGCGTTTTTCCGTCAATTTCAGTCAGAGGGTGTTACATGTACATCAGCAGTTCAGGAGGTTACAGACTCTGGCAATGGGAGAATGGCATGTACATGTAAATTATACAACAGTCAGGTTTATGGATATCTATGCATACTTCTTGGCATGATCTTAAATCCATCCTTTATTTAGCAGTTTTCCTGTTGAAAGAACCTGTATATGTATGTGAACTTTGGGCCAAAAGCTGTGTGATTTGGTTTGGGTAAACCTCACAAGTTACATACAAGCAGATGACAGCTTCAAGTTGAGAAGATGGAATGTAAATGGGTTTCAGTCTTTGGTGTTTACTGTGTTTACAGTGGGAGATATTGGTATATTGACAGACTTGGCCTGACTGTATGTAACTGGTGTTAGAGAGGAGGCCTATCTTATCCTACTGTGTTTCAGAACCAACTGAAGACGGTTTATTTATAACACCCCAGCTATTTGAGTACAAAGTGTAGATTACTGTCTTCATTGAACTCCTTGGAAGTAATGGTTCTAAGCCAGGTAGACATTCACAGTGCTGGGCACTGTGTTTATATCATCATGATAGTGTATATGATACTGATCAATCCAATTCCTTCAATCTAATTTCCTTCCTTCACATCATTGCTGCACTTACTCTGGATCAAAGGTTGGATGTTCTTGGACGTCTGACATGGCATTAATGAGATAAGGTGCTACCCTACATTCAGTAATTTGTTAATATTCCAGCATGGTATGTATACTACCAGTACACTGTGACCTTATCTTCCTCCCTTTAATATAATCACTTCACATGTACTGTCCTGCTGAATAGTCACCCTGATTTTAGATTTATTCAGGCATCCACAAACATATTCCTGGAGTGGTTCGGCAGATTTCTACAAGATTTGCAAGGATTTTCTTCAGATGCAAGCCTAAAATTATCAGTGAGCCTGACCCTACTCTGCCTAGGTAAAGTCTGTGAGGCACAAAATATCACTTTCTCTAGGTTAAAATCTGTCCTCTGATGTTTGTGCTTGTCAAAATCACAGGTACATGTTCTATATTCCACTCTCAACTGTCACCCCGGAACAACTGTCAGAATACACATGCCAGATGCCAGGCACAAGGTGTTTGGTAGACCGCTTGATATGTGCGGTCATGGAAAAGTTTTGATTCGGGTGTGCAGTTTTGGTCATCATCTTGCTCCAGATTACAACAATACGTACAAGAACAGAAAATACTATTAAGAATTCCTCTCAAAATCCATTAGTCGAGCTGCTGCAATCATTTCCAAACACAAGATTGCACCAGGAAGTTCGGGCAATGTCAGACCTGTGGCAGTCTGTGAAACCACTGGGCAGATGTACATGACTTACATGTAGGAATATGGAATACTGTCCATGACATGTACATGCTCAGGATTTACACTGTATCTAGCATTGTCTATATTCTCTAATCTATGCTCCATTGAATGATACTATTTGCGAACAAAATCTGACAGAGAAACTAGCCAGGCATTTCAGTCATAGATTTGCTTGGCCCTATACCCTCCTTGTTCCCCTGGACCCTGATTCAGACTGGCCATCTTCACGCCTCTTGGCTACTATGTGCACTTTACACACGTGTGTTATCCAATCATTTGGTAGACTATAGTCAGATTCTTTCTACAAATATGCAGATTGGTTATTAACTGAATAAACAAATAATGATGAACTCAACTATAATCAATAAAATTGCACTTTAGAGGCAAGCAACGAGAACCATTCCTTGATCTGTGTTGTAAATCTAGCTGTTTGGTGCCAGAGCCAGTAGTTCCAAGAGCACCAGAGATGGTGGTCTGAATCCGCAGGTACATGTATAAAATGAGGAGAGTCGGAGATGTAACCAATTTATCACCACAGACTCGGTGAAAGGCATTTACAAACTATATCCCACCTGTCAATGCATTTGCGACTGCATGGTACTTTTGTTTGCATGGTGAAACGTTTTTGGATCCACAAGTCAGGTGCTCTCGCTGGACTCCAAGACTAGTCTGAGAGAACTTGCAGCACGAGCCAGAGTTTATACAGGGATACGTAAATGGATAGGGTAAATACTGACATGGCACAGAAAGGATAATATGAGTCAATCAGTTGAAAATACTATAACAGAGCCATAAAACATGTACATGTAAAATGTAACATATACCTCAATTACATGTATATTCCATTATTATTTAATGTTTGTTTATTGTGAATTAGCATTATAGGTAGAGTTAAATTACCATATATGCAAGCTGTAAATATTAGTTACTGATAAATGTATACACTCAATATTATGTAACACATGTTATAACTAGGATTTAATGCTATGAGTTTACTTTTGTAATAAGATGTTTTGATAACAGTTTGATTAGTTCATAACTCTTGAAAGTTGACATTCAATTAGTGTTGTTAGACCATTTCTGACCAGCTGGTGCAAAGACAGGAGCCAGGTGTCAATTGTAGTCAGACTGTCATTTTAGTATAAGATAATCCTTTGTTGTTATTAGGTCAGACTCCCTACTGTTATTGGAGATGTCATATTGAATGAACAGGATAACCGATAGACATGTCAAGACATTAGAATTACTAGTCAAACAGTATTTGCGATTGTTAGGAATCACTACCTGGAGATCTCGCTAAAACTCCAATGATATAAATATTAGGCAGTATGAAATTAAGGCAGTTCACTTTTAGAATTCATCTTGGCATGCGACTTTGCAGCGCCAAGGCAGTTAGTAAATGTAAGTTATATAGGTAACACTTGTAAATGTAGACGGCTATATGTACTAACATATAGTTTCTGTAATAACTGGAAGTGCTGTATAATTGTGTATATTAGAATTAATATTACGTCAAGGTTAGATAATTAGATTAGGATAATAAAGCTAGGTTGTGTTATATTTAACATGGACTACGACTTACTTATTAATGTGATAACCAGTGAGCCAACCTGGTTATAGATGATGGAGATACCCGGCCTGTAATCTTCTAAGATTGACAGACTTTCTCAGTACAACTGCTCTTAGCTCCCCAAACTGAGAGATTTCAAACCGGAATATATATATGATGACATCGGAATTTCAACGAATGGTGAACACCCAAGGAAAAACAACAGAAGAATGATTAGACGAAGATGAAATAATTCAAGCCGCCTTTGATGACTGACAGAACCAGCTAAAGAGCCTGAGTACCAAGAAAGAGTGACAAACACCAAGAGTAAGTATAATCGCCATATGATTTACTAACTAGCTTGTTTTATCTATCTTGTCTTGGAAATTCAAGCTGATTTAACCTTAAACAGTAAAATGGCCAGCTGGAAGTGCAACAAACACAACTGTCAAAAAGTTGGTAGAGCTTACAATAGCATACATTGTCAAGTGAGACCAAACATTTCTCTGACAACACCCCTTGAGAAAAGCTCAGTGCATATCAAGGTTGGCAAGTTAAAAACACATGCTTCAGTCGACACAGGGGCAAGCATCTCTTGCATTTCACAGCGGTGTTTGCAGAAAGCCTACCCAAATGCAGTCGCTAATACATGTAATTTACGAGCCATTACAGGTGTTTGTGGTGAAGTTCATTCTGTGTTAGGCGTAGTGAATCTACCAATTCAATTTGAAGATATTGAAGAGCTCAATGGAGAATTTTATGTATTTAAAACATTACACAAAGATGTAATTTTAGGAGAGGATTTCCTAAGGAAATATGATGCAAACATTGATTTTAAAAGGAACAAACTATTGCTTTGCAATGGTCAGTTTAACATTTCCATGGCGACTGAAACAAACAACAAAACATATGGACATAAGGAATCTGGGTGTGCTCAAACAACAGACATTATTCTGGTTAAACCAAAGCGTGAAATAAATTTTCCTGTATATGTACCTGAAGCAGGTGATGGAAATTTGATCTTATTGGAGCCAATAGAGTCACTTTCAGCAAAATATAACATTGCAGGTGCGCGCACTCTCGCAAAATTTAGGAACAAAATGGCTATTTACAAAGTAATGAACCCATCCAACCTTCCTGTCTATATCGAGAAGCATGCAACAATTGCCACATTTCACGTAGTTACACCAGACTCTATTACAACAATGAAACAAGAGAATATTCTCTATACCTCCAATAACAACGGAAAACGTCTTTACTTACCTTCACAACCTAGATGCATCTAAGAGTACAGGACTTGATGGAATCAGCCCCAAGTTCCTCAAAATGAGTGCATATTTTATTGCCCCGTCATTAACTAAGATACTTAATCTTAGTATTACAACCAGCACATTTCCTCAGGTATGGAAGGAAGCCAAGGTATACCCACTTCATAAAACTAAGTCTGTCAATCACACAGAAAACTATCGCCCCATTTCCATTCTCCCAACTATTTCGAAAATACTTGAAAAACATGTACATAACTGGCTTTATACATTTATTTCTGCTCATGACCTACTGTCAGAAAATCAATCTGGTTTTCGGCCAAAACATTCCTGCCAAACTGCTCTCACAAAACTCACTGAAATGTGGTTACAGGCTATTGATAATGACCAACTTGTTGGGACTGTGATGATTGATTTTAGGAAAGCTTTCGATTTAGTCAATCATGATCTGCTATTGCGTAAGCTTAAGATATATGGCTTGAGCGATAAAGCTCTGGATTGGATTACATCCTACCTCACTAACAGATGTCAGAGAGTATCAATTGGAAAGGTGGCTTCTGACACTTTAGCAGTCAATTCTGGGGTTCCACAAGGGTCAGTACTAGGCCCTTTTCTATTCATATTATACGTTAATGACCTTATGTTACACTTAAACTGTTGTGATGTTGATTTGTATGCAGATGATACCACATTACACACATCTGATAAATCCACCAGCATAATTGCCACAAACTTGAACAATGACCTAAAAAATGTTGAGAAATGGTGCAAAGAAAATAAGATGGTCCTACATAAGGGGAAAACTAAGGGTATGCTTCTTGGTACTAGTCAAAAACTGAAGAAGAACAGTCTACAGCCATACGTTGTACGTATTGGTGATGTAAATGTTGAACAGGTCCCACATGAAAAATTACTAGGTTTGCATATTGATGCCAATATGTCCTGGCAAACTCACGTCAATCATGTCTGTCATACCATATCAAGATTACTGTCAGTACTGAGGAAGCACAAGCAGCTATTATCCGTAGAAACTAGACTACTATTTTACAACAGTTTCATCTTGCCTCACATAAACTACTGCCTCAGCATTTGGGGAAACTGTTCTAACAGTCTAATTTGCAGAGTATCAAAACTTCAGAAGGCAGCAGCAAGGCTGATATTGAATGAAAATAAATTTACCCCTTCTTCAGTTTTGTTTGCCAAACTAAATTGGCAAACCCTTCCCGATTATGTTAAATTCGTGAAGGCAGTAGAGGTGTACAAATCCATGACAAATGACTACCCCAATTATATGAGAGAACTGTTCTCGATTAATGACTCACATTATATGTCATTGAGATCCTCTTCTAAAAAGGCACTTCGAATTCCTTTCCCTCACTCTGAACTGTACAAGAAAAGTCTTAAATACTCTGGTGCGGTTCTATGGAATTCTTTAGAACCCGCAATGCAATGTGCTCCCTCAGTACGTTCTTTCAAACACATGTACATAAAGAACCTCAGTGACAGAAAATGATTGTTCAATCATTCAATTTTGTATTCTTCTCGTGACCATTCGTATGTATTCTCTGTATATAGTCCTGGTAGTGCTCGTGTGCATATTGTATATTCTGAATTTGTGTTTTTGCCTGAGGGCCTCAGGGAAGATCAGCTTTTGCTGACTGAGTCAGATCATGTATTTGTTTACCCTCGTTAAATAAAGCTTATTATTATTATTATACATCAAACAACTCCGCTGATGTAAATTTCATGGAAGGAGACACGAAAAGTGATGCTTACTATGCTAACCTAGCACGAGACCTAGGAATAACACTAGACGATTCCATACTTACACCCGAGCAAAAGGAATCATTTTTAGCATTTCTTGGTCGTAACCGTGATGTTTTTGCCAAAGATATGAGTGAATTAGGCAAAGCTAGTGCTCATTATCACAGAATTTTCACTAAAACGGAAAAACCGATTTATTCACGTCCATACCGACAAAGCCCCCAGACAAAACAGCGATGTGATGAATTAGTGAAAGAAATGTTGGAAAATAACATAGTTGAACCATCACTATCTGAATGGTCATCCCCTGTAGTGCTTGTGAAAAAGAAAAATGGAAAATATAGATTTGCAGTAGACTATCGCAAGCTGAATGCGATCACAGAACCAATTTCTTTTCCCCTCCCATTGTTATCAGATGCTATCGACTCTGTAGCGCAAGCAAAGTCTAAAATATTTTCTGTTCTTGACCTGGCAAGTGGTTTTTGGCAAATTCCACTACATGAAGACACGAAACCAAAAACCGCGTTTACAACGGATCAGGGAAGGTTCCAATTCCGAGTTCTTCCTTTCGGAATGAGGAATTCGCCCGCGAGCTTCAGTCTTATGATGTCACAGGTCCTTGCCGGCCTTACTTATCTTCACACGCTATGCTATATAGATGATATTTATGCCATTCAAACACATTAGATGAACACATGGTCCATCTTGGACAAATTTTCTCTCGCTTACGGGAAGCAAATCTTAAATTACAACCGCCAAAATGCGCATTTGCACAGCGGCAAGTTCCATATCTAGGACACGTGCTAAGTGATCAAGGTATTCATGTGGATGAAGCCAAAGTTCATGCTGTTAAATCATTTCCCAGACCAAAATCACAGAAAGAGGTTCGAAGTTTCCTAGGTTTATGCAATTACTATCGCAAATTTGTACAAAATTATGCCTCAATAGCATCCCCCATGAATCAACTTCTTCAGAAAGACGTTAAATTCAAATGGACCGATGACACTGAAAATTCATTCAAAGCACTCAAACAAGCACTTGTCACAGCCCCTATATTAGCATATCCAGATTTCCAAAAAGAATTCATTATCTCAACAGATGCGTCTGATAGTGCAATCGGACATGTTTTAGGACAAAAAGATGAAAAAGGCAATGAACATGCTATAGCCTTTGGCGGACGATCCCTGCGCGGTAGTGAAAAGACATGGCATATCTCAGAGAAAGAAGGTCTTGGACTAGTCGAGTCAGTTCGTGCCTTTCGTCCATACATAGCAAATGCTCACTTTCGTGTTTTCACTGACCACATTGCCCTCACTTGGTTAAACAACATAAAAGCTAACAAAGGTAGACTAGGCAGATGGGCTCTCGAGCTTCAAGAGTACAATTTCACAATTCAGTACAAGCCAGGAGCTAAAAATGGAAATGCTGATGGGTTGTCTAGAAGAGAATATGAAGCAACCACAACTGAAAGTACAGAAGAAACCATTGTGAGTAGTATAGAAACCACATATTTATCCAATACAGAGAATCAGAATGAGCCAATTGAGGCAACCCTAACATATAGGGAACCGAAACATGCTCATTTAGCAACTATATGTCCAAAAGATACAATTGTTGTGGCACAAGTCAATACTGAAATTGTAATTTCAAATCCATTTCTGGAGGGCATACAACGTGAGTGTCCTGACTTAGCCCCGATCTTTGCCTACAAAGAAAATGGTGATCTACCGGATGATCCAAAACAGAGTCGTCGCTTAGTTGCGGAAGCATATCATTATGTGATTGAGGACGGAATTCTGTATCATTTCTTTAATACAAAAAATAAAAAGGCTGCCGATTCTTATACCAAACAGATAACTGTTCCTAGAGGTAATCGCAAAGATATACTCCAAGCCTATCATGATTCAGTGCTAGGAGGTTGCCACCAAGGTCAAGAAAGAATGTATGCTGCTATAAGATCCAAATATCATTGGGATAAAATGTACACAGATGTGTGTACTTATGTACGTACATGCACGACATGTCAACAGATCAAAACAAATGTTCATGATAAGCCTGCACCACTTAAACCCTTGCCATATGAACGTGCTTTCTCGCGGCTTCATATTGACATACTCGGCCCACTACCAAAAACTCCGGATGGTTCCAAATATCTACTCCTTGTAGTGGATTCTTACAGCAAATGGCCAGAATGTTTTCCTATGAAAACCCAGGAGGCCACTGAGGTTGCATCCATTTTATACAGAGAAATTCTCACACGTTATGGGTCACCAGACAAATTAGTCAGCGATCGCGGCGCTCAATTCATGTCCAAACTCATAGCCGCCATGACAGAATTATTCAACATCAAACATGCTAAAACTAGTTCATATCATCCTGCAACAAATGCTACATGTGAAAGAATGAATCGCGTCATTGAGCAGGGTCTAAGAGCCTACATCAAGGAAGATCAAACTGATTGGCCAGATCATATACCAGGTATTATGATGGCATACCGCATGACCCCAGCCACTCAATCAACTGGCTTATCTCCTTATCAAATGCTGTTTGGTAGACAGATGAGAACACCAATTGATACCTCTCTAATTCCAAAAGAAACACTGTCAAATGATCATAGAACATACTTGTCAAAAATTCTAGACAATCTGGCTGAGTATAGAAAAATTGCAGATGAAAATTTGAAAAAAGCCCAAACAAAATACAAAACTTATTATGATAGAAGAACAAAGGAACCAACATTCGAGCCAGCACAAAAGGTATGGTTATATTGTACCAAAAAGACTGTGGGTCGATCTCCCAAACTAACAAAAAAGTGGGAAGGACCATATTATGTCGTATTGGTTGGACAAAACTACACATACAAATTACGCAAATGTAGTGACGATAAAGAAGTGAAATCAATGATTCATGCAAACCGTCTCAAAAAGTTTCATGACCCAGAAGACAGGCCAAACTATGAGCCTGAAGATTTACCACAAACAAATGATGAACTTAATCCGGAAGAAATAGAATCACAAGATGATGGAAACAAAACAAATACCAATGACAAACAGAACAATGTCACAAAAGAAACAAAAGACCATCATGTGCCAAAAACAAAAGTAGCACTTAAAAACAATGAACAGTCAAAAACAAGGGTAACACCTAAAACCATTCAACATCCTAAAGGTACCAGTACAATTCCAAGCTCAAGTATAAATCAAGATCCCAACTCGGGAATAACACCAAACAAATTCCTACCAAGTGAAATTGACAAAATCCTAGCATCAAAACGTTACAATGGACGAATGTGCTACAGGATTAAATGGGTAGATAAGAATAGAGGCTCCACCTGGGAACATGATACGAGTCTCCCAGATGAGCTGCGTCGACAATATCATGCCGACAAAACATTGTCTGGCAAGAAGAGACGCAAACCTTTAGGCCAAAATAAGTTTTTCATGAAGAAATCTGAACAAACTGTGGCATTTGTTAACTCGGATCGAAGTGAGTTAATGTCCAAACAGCAACCCATGATAGATATTAAAAGTGTAAAAATAGAAGCGATTCAGAAAATCAAGTTCGCTGATGGCAAGTATTGTGTGAAAATAGTATACAAAACAAAGGAACAGGTGCGTGGTGCAGCCTGGTTTCCACTTAATCGGATACCCCAAAACAAAATCCATCACTTAATTGTACGTGTACGACAAGTGACTTATCAGACAGAAAAAGAATGGTATGAGGAAAATCCCTTCGATCGCAAATTAGTTCAACGACGAACTTCAGTGCCACACTCCCTCAAGGTTTTCAAATTCCAGTTTCATATGGGAACACCAGTATTCAAATCTAGATATATGCCACATCATTGGAATCCTGTCGAAAATATTGATCTGAATGTGGTGTATGATTTTCTTGATGATTTAGAGGGACACAATACACACATTCGATTTGATAAGAGCATATACATGTATGCATAGTTTTGATATCGGCAAAAGATGTACCGAAAGATCATGACTTTACTGAGACAACCACAGGACTGGTCGGAGACTTGTCACCCCTGACAAATTCTGTGATACTCTTAATATGGC
The DNA here is from genome assembly GCA_036873755.1 of Hanleya hanleyi. Taxonomy (NCBI): domain Eukaryota; kingdom Metazoa; phylum Mollusca; class Polyplacophora; order Lepidopleurida; family Hanleyidae; genus Hanleya; species Hanleya hanleyi. The sequence goes on along the minus strand of JAVTVY010047081.1, from coordinate 10,378 downwards.
TTGACAAACCATATTAGAGTACAAAAGGGAATGTGTAAATAATTAATTGTTGATGTAGTTTTTTATAACTCACACTAACATGACTAACTTATATTATGTTGTGAAAGCTCCAAGGATCTTGGGAATGCAGGGTTTGCACTTTATACTCTCATGTATGTGTATATAGATACAGGAATACTACCTACATGTATGTTTATTCTTTCCTAGAAAATAATTGTTTAATAGGACTTAAAATTTATGTGAATCATTCATGTTGACTTAATATACACTTATGGATTTTCAAAATAAAGTATAGTTTCTCTGTTGTGCTCTTTCACTGAGGCACCGGTTGAAAATCAAGTGCTAGGGTCAGACTTGTCTGCAGCAAGTCTTCCCATCAAACTTTTTCAGCCAGGGTTTCAAGTGAAATACAACATTAATTACAATTTTTATTTTTGATTTTCAGGAATTAATTATCCAACATGATTTCTTTCTCAAATTCATTCAATTATGTTCTTTACAATAGATCACTGGTGTCAGAATTAGTATTACTGACTTGACTAGAGCCTATCTCTCAGTACATAGTGATCAGTGTCCTTATTTTGCATTTGGAATATGGTATCTAAACAAGAATATATATAGTCCTCAATATAACCCATGTATTTAAGTATGTAAATGATGTAATGATACATGTAACAAAATTATATAAAAAAAAATTAAAAAAAATGAAGATTGACTAAATAATCACTCTTGAATAATAATGATTATCTTTGTGCCTACTCTTTGTATACAAATATATCTTAAACATTGCTAACTCTCTGCATTTCACATCTGAGTGTTTCAGCTGTATGGTGTCCACAGACAGAAGTGACCCAAGAAAGCCAAGAGCAAAAGCTCCCCATATTCCAGACAAGTATCAGCAACCTCAGCCACAGTTCAACATTGCACAGGAATCTTCAACTTTAATCAACATCACACAGGAACTTCTAAAAACTCCACCTAACATCGATTACCATGACTACCACAGACAATTTATTACAGTTTCGGGACGAAACTTATTCGGGGACGGAGGGAACTATAACAGAGCCATAAGACATGTACATGTAAAATGAACATGTACCTCAATTATATTCCATTACTATTTAATATTTGTTTATTGTGAGTTAGCATAAAATGTAGAGTTAAAATTACCATATATTTAGGCTGTAAATATTAGTTACTGGTAGAGGTATGCGCTTAATAAAAATTATGTAACACATGTTGGAATTAGAATTTAGGGGTATGAGTATTGATTTGTAGTAAGATGCTTTGATAACAGTTTGATCAGTCTGGAACTTGACATATTCAATCAGTGTCGTTAGACAAGTTCTGGCAAGCTGTTGCAAGACAGGAGCCAGGTGCCAATTATGGTCAGACTGCCATTTCAGGCTAATATAATCTTTTATTGTTTATTTAGATAAGAGTCCCTACTGTTAATTGAGATGTCATACTGAATGAACAGGAAAGCTGGCAGACATGACAGGACGTTAGGATTACTTGAACAATTGTTGAAAGTGTGTTTATGATTGTTAAGAATGTCTACCTGTGGATTTCACTAAAACTATAATGTATATAAATATGTATGCAGTAGGAAACCAAGTCAGTTCACTTTTAGAATTCATCTTGGCATGCGACTTTGCAGCGCCAAGGCAGTTAGTAGATGTAAGTTATATAGGTAACACTTGTAAATGTAGATTGCTATATGTACTAACATATAGTTTCTGTAATAACTGGAAGTGATGTACAATTGTGTATATTGGAATTAATATTACGACAGAGTTAGATAATTAGATTAGGATAATAAAGCTAGGTTGTGTATATACTTAACATGGACTACGACTTCCTTATTAATGTGATAACCAGTGAGCCAACCTGGTTATAGTATTGAGCTCATTTAAAAGTGTCTGTCGGTACTGTGTCCTGCATCGCTGGTGTTGTACCATGGCTTGTTAACTGGTTTTGGCACAAGTGATTTGCTCCTTAACATATTTTTTAGTAATTTTTGACATACTGCATTCCGCTCCATGTGTTAGGAGGTCACATAATGCAGATATGCTGGATTCTAAGTCGGTTTCTGGATCAGAAATTGTTTGAGCAGTTTTGGAGACCGCAGCCTCTATGCTATTCAAGAAATTCGCTACAGCTTCCTTGTCCCATACAAATTTTGGGGGTAGTGGGTGTGTCCCAGTATATGTACGTTCTGTAAAATTGTTAGACAGTTTTGTTCTCCATAATCCAGTCTTAATTTTCACGGATACAGGTCTATGGTCGGACATACAGGTAATGGGATGAACTGTCATCTCCAAGACAGACCTCCTAAGGTCATTATTAACTAAAATATAATCAACCAGGCTATTGCCTATTTCCTTAATACAAGAAAACTCCCCATAAAGGTCTCCAAGTGTCCGTCCATTCAAAATCCTACATTGATGAGACTGACAAATTTCAATCAGTTTACGACCCATACTCTTAATTATGGGATCCTTTGAGTTTCTGTTAAGCAAAGTGTCACACCTGTATGAATCTGACACGGATATGTGTTCTACATCATCATCCACTATAAAATCTTGTAATGTACCTGTACGTGCATTAAAATCACCCAATAACATTATGTCTCCCCTGCTAGCAAAATATATCATATCCTCCTCAAGACCGTCCAAAATTTCGACACTGTGTTCTCTACCAAAAGAAGAGTTCTCAGGTGGTATATAACAGATGCAAATAAATGTATCATTTTGGATGTCAAATTGTTTTTTACATAATTTGACCCAGACAGCAGAATTACATATATTTTTATGGATAGGTATTACGCCCTGGGCAATATCGTCTCTCACCAAAAGCGCTACACCGCCGGAGGCCTTTCTAGCCTTACGGTGTTTAGGTCTATGTTTTGCATGCTTTAGCGTAAAGCCTGGGAGAGAGATTTCGGAGTCACTGGATGTATGGGTTTCTGTTAGTCCCAAAATATCAAAAGAACGAAGTAGGGTAGAAGTGTTCTCGTCATCAAGCTTGTTTTGGCGAACACCCCCATGTAATTTTTGAATGATTCCATTCAGGTTCCATACACCAATAGTCAGTGAGTTTTTTATGCACATATGGAATGGGTATAGTTGAGAAAAGTGACGTGAAAATCGTGGACTGAATTTGAGGATATGCTTACATGTATAGACCGTCTAATTAATAACCTATGAACGAGACCGTTATCACATCTTGATGATCAATGTTTACACATTCAATGTTTCAATTGCATATTCATAAAGGTTAGTATACCGAACTCATAATACAGTGTTAAAAATATATGCATGTATGAATAATATGCTCTACATATATAAGTTGTATCAGCACTACATCACAAGGTGCAAATCACAGAAAATTACAAGTATTAATCATACAATATTGTTCTAGTTTTTTATACTTATTTAAAATATATATATGCATATATGCATATATCATTGTAGCATGTGAGTACAGAGATCATACAAGCTTGGCTGTTAGAAATACAAAATTACATGTACATGTACCTTACTCAGGGTTACGAATTGATTAAGGGCCATTTAGGAATCAGAATCATTAAATCGATTGAATAATTGTCGACTTATTGTATCTTGTGAGTTTGGCTAATATTATGAAATTACATGTACCTTACTCAGCGATATTAATTAATTTAGCAAGAAGGGTTTGTGTGATAGGATCGATTGAATACCCGTAGTCATACTGAGATATCGCTCACTTGTCTACAATATTCACAGAGAAAATATCTGATCAAATCTGCATTGATTTAAAATTACTATGACACTCATGTTAATTTGTCAACAAAACCACAAGATGCAAATCACAGTTTGTTTTGTTGTTTTTTTTTACATTAAAAAACGTTCCAGCAATGCATGTAATCATTGTAACATGCGAGTATAGAGATCACACCGGTTCGACTGTTAAAAATATAAAATTACATGTACCTTTCTCTGAGTTACAAGTTGATCAAGGACCATTTAAGAATCAAAAGTTTGGGTCATTAAATCAATTGAATAATTGTCATAACAAGCTTGTTCGATTTTGTACATGTACTTGTTGCATCCTGTGAGTTTGGCAAACATGAATTTGGCTAATATGAAATTACATGTACCGTACATAACATTATCAATTAATCTAGCACCATCTAAAAAGAATAAATGAAATGACATGTCAATCAGGGATTTGTGTGATTGGATCAATTGAATGATGGTAGTCATACAGAGATAGCTCATTTGTCAACAAAATTCAGAGAGAAAATATCAGATCAAATCTGCATTAATTTAAAGTTGCTATGGCACTGCTGTTCATTTGTGGACAAAATTAAGGTAAGTCTAGTTAGAGATTAAAAGTTATTGATGGCCATAATAAATGTTTACCATTTCAATATAACGGTTGGTTGACACACATTGTAGGTTCATAGAAACAAATCTATGTGCATGAAATATTAGTGTATAAGGGTGAACATGTTACATACATGTATATCTATAAACACAGTTTCAGATTTATCGAAAGCACCGTCGACCGCAGGATTAGTACCAACCCCTGCGATTGTGATCATCAGCGTAATAGTTTCTTTCCCTGTTATTCTGATCATAATCAGATGAATATGTACTGTGTAAGCGGAGGTCGCACTTTACCTGGAAATGTCGGTGAGGAAGTGTGGTTTTCCTTTATTTCTTTCATAGACGTGTAGTTTTGTCACATTGTTTCGTCCACGAACACTTCGTTGGAACTAGCTCTGTGCGCTCGATTAGTATTTGGGATTCAAATTACGCAAGTGAAAGTTGTAGGCTATGCAATCGTGAAATTCTACCTGAGTGACATTATCTTTGGCGCGCAATAGGCCAATTTCAAGACAACATCATCATCATCATCGTTCCTATATTTATATCAATAAATGTTGGGGATTGTGTAATTTATGTTTCCATACTAATTATTTTTCTAAAGTTAGAGATTATTCATATTTTGAGGTCTTGTTCTTTACTAAAATATGGCCTTGTAAAGCTGTCAAACGCCAGTGTTTGAATTCTGATTGGCTCTGCCAATGAAATCACGGTACGTATGCCATGTGATCTCTACATCATTCGGCGGCCTATATGAAGTTCATGTAAGGTAAGATCTGTGCATTCTGCCCCTTGTTCTTGACGAGGTATGATCAACTTGCCACGGCAAGAGATTATAGACATACAGATATATATATATGTCATCCTACATCGTATAACGAAAATAGCTGACAAGTGGTATCCTTCAGGATGGAGTTTTACCAAAGTGAATACAGTGACGTCGCCAGTTGTTGTTGTTGGTTGGGAAATCCCTCCTTTCATCTAGGAGCACCCTCTTGCAGAGGTATTTAGAAGCTTGCAGTAACCCCGCCGCTTACTAGGGTGGTCAAGACAGGGTCAGTAGCAGTCGAGGTCCCGTGCTGTGCAGGCTGTGCAAGTAACTTATTTACAGTGCATTGACACCTCCTGACTGTACATATAGACCCGTCCCTTTTTCTGACCAGGTGTGTGCGATGTACTACTGTGAGTGGATTTATATAGCGGTCACTGAAAGACACCCAGGTACTTTATTCTCCAAGTGCCTCCGCTGGCGAAGGTCTAGCGTAGCAACTAGTTCCACCATCAGTCCATATTACCCTGGACACCGAATCAGCCCAGCGCCTTGTGAATAGGCGAGTATATATGTAAGCGGTCACTGGCGAGGCGCGAACCCACGCCAGCTGTAGCACTCCGGGTCAGAGTCAGACAATCTAACCATTTCGACTGTTCCGATCCGTATCCAGTTCCGATCCACTTACCACTATTCCGAATTTTGCAGTCACCACAGACGCGCCGAATTTGAAAAATCTAGTGCGTTGCAAAGCGTCTCTCGTTCTGAAACTCCAGTAAAAAAATCAAGTAGCTCGGTCTTTTTTGTGAAGAGGTAGGACTTCTTGTCAACTTCTCTGCACACATTTGACAAATTTTTATACAATTTCATGAATATACATTCGGAAATCAGTGTCGTCTGCTACCTCCAGATACAGTACATGTCCACGGTTTTCTAGCAGGGTAAAATTTAGCTAAATAATATATAGCCCTCCCGAGTATGAGGGCTATAGGTCGGCCCCAGTCACCTCTTATAGTAGTCTCCATGCCTCCAGCGAGGGTTTTAGATAATTTTATTACGAATCACCCACCTCTGAAACTGCCGTACATCTAATCTCTATCCCCTCCTGCGCACTATTTTAAAATCTTGCGCACTATTGTGAAATAGTAACGAATATATCGCCGTCTGAATTTTCCAGTCGACGACTTTCACTTCGCGCGCCATGTTCAAATGGCCCATATCAACCTCCCCACAACGCATGCTCCATTTCGCAGGCTCCAATAACATCCCTGCCTCCAATAGCGGAAGTTGACCTTTACTACGTTGCTATGACGTATAGGGGAAACCAACCAATGCACGGTTCAGTTTGAATCTGACCAAACGACTCCTTTAGTGTTGCACATGAGCGAACTACTTTTCATATGCGCTGTCCAGGTAAACAGGGAAAATTATCTCCAGATAATTGTTTTTAACGCTAGGTCAACAGAGGTATTATGCAGACTTGAAAAGTAATCAAAATTTTCGTTAAACATCTATTTTACTATATATGATGTCACTTCCGGCGATGTGCGCGAAGGCCCCGAATCCGGTCCAAAAATCTGACTGGTGGCTGGGGTGTTATTAGACCCCCAGCGAGGTGGTTGGGCCCATATACACATATAGCGTGACGTCACCAACATGGCGCGTAGAGAGTTGAAGTTTTCGACTGGAAAATTCAGACGGCGATATATGCCAACCTCCCCACAGCGCATGCTCCATTTCGCAAGCTCCAATAACATCCCTGCCTCCAATAGCGGAAGTTGACCTTTACTACGTTGCTATGACGTATAGGGGAAACCAACCAACGCACGGTTCAGACAGTTTGAATCCGACCAAACAACTCCTTTAGTGTTGCACATGAGCGAACTACTTTTCATATGCTCTGTCCAGATAAACAGGGAAAATTATCTCCAGATAATTCTTTTTAACGCTAGGTCAACGGAGGTATTATGCAGACTTGAAAAGTAATCAAAATTTTCGTTAAACATCTATTTTACTATATATGATGTCACTTCCGGCGATGTGCGCGAAGGCCCCGAATCCGGTCCAAAAATCTGACTGGTGGCTGGGGTGTTATTAGACCCCCAGCGAGGTGGTTGGATATATGCGTCACTATTTCACAATAGTGCGCAAGATTTTAAAATAGTGCGCAGGAGGGGATAGAGATTAGATTCAGATTCAGATTCAGATTTTATTTGCACAGCTATGCCATACAGGCCAAAGGCAATACAATTAGAACAGTCAAAAGCACAAACAATATTATTATCTTGAAACCATCCCACCGGGTATCCACATGTGTATATATCACAATGAACTAAGTGATCCAACATTCATACTGAATATAAAGAAAAGCATGCATGAGTGAACTTAGCTACAGCATTAATGATATTTTGGTGTGGACTGCACATTAGTGCAACAAAAACTGATTCTACCTTCCCATCGAGTATACCAGGGGATATAGACTCCACAACCACAAACAGTTCAATACGCCTGTCAATATGAGATGGGCACTCCAATAGAAAATGTTTTTCATCTTCTACCACATTACAAAGAGAACATAATGTAGATGTACGGCAGTTTCAGAGGTGGGTGATTCGTAATAAAATTATCTAAAACCCTCGCTGGAGGTGACTGGGGCCGACCTATAGCCCTCATACTCGGGAGGGCTATATATTATTTAGCTAGGTAAAATTATGCAATATTATAGGCAACATGCCCATATCAGGCGCCTCGGAGCACGTTTGAAAGTGGGGGGGCTGAACTCTATATCGGCCATGTTAAATGCTGGACTGGTGCTATCTAAGATAGGACTTATAACATTGCAGTCTCAAAAAGCAATAATCACGATTAGTGTTGAACTTAAATTATTCACATATGGTTATTATTACGAGGTATGGGAGCCAGTTCCGACCCACTGTCGAACTGTTGCAGCCGCTGTCGACCTGCTCTTCGAAAAGCGCCCACGCAACACGCGCTGTGAAAGATGATACGGGCTGTTCCGTTCAAAATTTACCGTAAAGTCTCCACCGATATTGATATAGGGCGTGCTGTATATTGGTTTTCCCTGAGCTTAAAAGAAAAAGCCAATTTAATGGAAAATTACGAAAAAATATCGATGGCAGCAATGATGTAATACAAGTTGCCTGAGTAGTGTATAAAACACGGCACAGGGCGCATTTTGACGAGTGCGCAGGTGTTTCTGCGCAGATTTGTGGAGGAAAGGTCAAGTGCAGTATAGTTCCGGCAGAAAGACCAAAAAGCTACCTCCAGCACAGGAGAGTTCCAAATTTGCATATCACGTGACCCAGGTCAAAGATGTATTCATCCGCGGTGATGCGGTCATGTCTGGCGGTGATTCGGTCGCGGGAAAACCTTCCGCGGAGAAAAAGTAGTCCCTAGATAAAATGGTCCGATTGGGTCGAGTGAGGTATCAAAGTGAAGCTTATGTGAAGGGGCATCTAATGGGCTGGGTGTGGGGTTGACATAGCGTTATTCTGCGCATGCGCGGTGGCCCAAGGGTATGGAAATAACCGTTTTGAGATGTAGGGGAGCCCCTAGTGGACCGATGGGGTCGAGTGAGGTATCAAAGTGAAGCTTATGTGAGGGGGCATCTGATGGGGTGGGTGTGGGATTGAAATATCGGCATTGTGCGCATGCGCGGTGGCCCAAGGGTATGGAAATAGCCGTTTTGGAGCTAGGGGAGCCCCTAATGGTCGAATGGGGTCGAGTGAGGTATCAACGTGAAGCCTAGGTGAAGGGGTATTTGATGGCTGGGTGGGTGCATGTAAAATTTTTCCTGAAAAAAAAAAATACGGAACACGGACTTTATCGAAAAACCTGGGAAAATGTCTATATGGGGTATGAGGGGTATATAGGTCGCCGGGCTTAACGGGGCTTGTCTATCAATAGAGTTATCTCCCCCTAGTTCCAGGGTGGGTGTATGTAAAAATTTTCCTGAAAAAATACGGAATACGGACTTTATCCTAAATTACGGGAAAATGCCTATATGGGGTATGGGGGGTATAGGACCATCCTGGGAAACCTACTTCTATACATTTGCGGTAGGGTTGTGGGGTCTCGTTTTACTCGTCTCGTCATTTAGAACATGATAAGAAGTGTCCCCGTGCGAATCGGTGAAATTTTTGAAAAAAGTCACCGAACCCCATATAGTCCCATACTGAGGGTATAGGATCAATGTTTGTCCCCCTGGGAAACGTACTTCTATACATTTGCGGTAGGGTTGTGGGGTCTCGTTTTACTCGTCTCGTCATTTAGAACATGATAGGAAGTGTCCCCGTGCGAATCGGTGAAATTTTTGAAAAAAGTCACCGAGCCCCATATAGTCCCATACTGGGGTATAGGTTCAATGTTTGTCTCCCTGGGAAACGTACTTCTATACATTTGCGGTAGGGTTGTGGGGTCTCGTTTTACTCGTCTCGTCATTTAGAACACGATAGGAAGTGTTGCGGAGCGAATCGGTGAAATTTTTGAAAAAAGTCACCGAGGCCTGGGTAGGCCCATAGGCCTATACTGCATGGCTATGGGTGTATAGGGCCATACGGGGTGGACATGTTGGAGTCTAGGTGGCCACCTAATGGTCCAATGGGGTCGAGTGAGGTCTTATTTTGAAGCTCTCGTGGAGGAGCACTTGACTACACTAATGGTTCGTCCGTGTTCAATAGTCTGCGCAGCCTGGCCCGTAGTATAGAAAACAGGCATTTTGGGTGCTATGTAGGGGTGTGTTTGGGGTAGAGATGGGCTAATCACGGTTCGAATGGGTCGTGTGAGGTGTCAAAGTGAAGCTTGTGTGGGGTAGAGTCAGAATGGTGTGTTTTTGAATGCATGTCGCGTTAATCTGCGCATGCGCAGTTGGTTGTAGTAAGTAAAGTGGCCATTTTGGGGCAGTGAAGGAAGGTATTTGGGGTCGAGATGGGCTATTCACGGTTCGAATGCGTCCTGGAGGTGTCATCTTGTAGTTCTCGGGGTGTACATTCCGATTTGAGGGATGTCCGCGTCATCTGTGACGTCATCGGTGACGTCATCGGTACGAGTAGTAGCGAAAGTGGCCATTTTCGGGCAGTACATGAAGGTATTTGGGGTCGAGACGGGCTATTCACGGTTCGAATGCGTCCTGGAAGGTGTCATCTTGTAGTTCTCGGTGTGTACATTCCGATTTAAGGTATGTCCGCGTCATCTGTGACATCATCAGTGACGTCAT
>JAVTVY010047080.1:0-24154 GCA_036873755.1 Hanleya hanleyi | reverse complement strand
ATCTACGTATCATCCACATACACCAACCTGTTGATCTATTTATAACTAGGTGCTACATGTACTCACGTGTCGAACTATATAACAGTCTCTAGTTACACACAATGCTGGTTGTTGTTTTTTTTAATGAACGAGTTCCGTTCATAATCGGTCACAGTGTAAATCTCTGTTAATCTTCAAAATATTGCGTGTCTCTATATATAATAAGCCATATCCACAGCAGTGACATGTCTGAGTAGTCGCCTGGGAGTGTTTCGAATTTTTCATAGACGGGACCAGCAGGGATTATTGGAGTAGCAATTGATAGATCTTGGGACGCGGTACCAATTGTTGCCGACCTGACCAATCTTCACATTGGGTCCCGCCCCGTCACGGAGAGACCGTGCGCACAAGGTTGACGAAGTGACCGATGATCTTCCCCGAATTAAATGTTCTTTCAAATGACCCCCCACCCCGTCACCCCTCTTCTCCAAAACATACATGTACACGGTTTTCAATTTTATATATTTATTAATGTGATATTGCTGTCAGAATGTTTGAATTGGTAGAAATAGAGAATTTATGACGAATACATATGAAGAAAATTCATTTTTATCCGAATAGTTGACACAGAATTTAAAATATTTCCCCAATTTATTTGTGTTTACTGATACATAATGTTTAATTTGTAAAATTGTTTAAAATTCATTGTCCAGTATTGATCGGTTAAACACGAATCGCCCTTACCAATATTTGTATGGTAACCTTTCGCTTTCTGTATTTTGCAAGAGCTTATCCCATATTGTGTATAATTTAGATTCACGTCAGATATGTTAACTTTGAAAATTAGATACATTTTGGTTGAAGGTGTCACATTTTATACATATTAAAAAATCCATGTTAAAATGTAATATTGCAGTCGTAAACAAATATTACTTGATAAATTGATTGTTTAGTATTAGGTACTCCCGTCTCCGGTTCACAACACTTACCTCAGTGTCGACGCTTGTCCAAATACAGGTTGAATGCATCCGGTTGTATTGTCAACACACGTTTATAATTCAGCTACTCTGTATCTCTAATAATAAACCAGTGAGCGTACTCATCCATGATGCATGCATTCATAATTATACGGTGCATACACAATACCAGATTCTATTTATCTTATCAAATTCAATTTATTTTCAACTGTAGGACGTGATGAATAATTAGTGCTAAAGCACAATGCATCATTTGAGACAGTATATTGAATCCTACTAGTCATGCAGGTCAATGCAGGTACTTATGAACAACTATATATGACACCGTCCATTGGTTTCTCAAAATCAGCATAGCATATAGAAGTTTGCCTAGAATTAATGTGTCACATGCTTTCGAAAATACTAGGAAAAATGAAAGAACTATAATTATTACAACATTTGTTTCTGATTTCATAACTCGCGTACAAATTGTTTTTCCACAAACAGTTTCTGTTAAATTAGAAGATCGGTAGCTCATATGTGGGTTTCCGGTACAATAAAGGGGAAAAACAATACATAAATCAGCATGAACATTAATTAGTTGAAGTATGCGGTCATCAATCAGTTGATACACTACCGATATACTCTCTTTCACTTCGTTATTGCAGGTATATGTGACTAAGTAAATGGTGTTATAGCATGGGCGTAACCTCGCTACACTTGAAAGCGTTCAACAACCCCCCCCCCCCCCCCCCCCCCTCCTCCTCGCCTCTTCCCTTCCCGCCTCTCCCCCATCTATTATGCAGAACTCTGACAAGCGATACAAGCGACCCAGACTGTGAGCATATTGTGGCGCTTGTTGATAATGGATTTATGCGTAGTCTAGTAAATGACTTATTGTATGATGATGATAATGAATGTACTGTGCCGATATGACAATAGAACGTCAATTATTAGCTCTACTACATGTACTATATATAGGTTATCTTGAGCTCGTCAATATTGACTCGTCATAATATCAGTACGCCCACTAATGCTATGCTTTTAATTTGGGTGAATAGTATATACACGTATTACTGAAAACGGGTAGATTCGAGATGAGGAGTTTGGTGACTGATTACGTCTGAGGCACGCGAACATCGGAGAACTCGCTAAGGGAATTATGGACTTATAGCTAGTGCAAATCGCACGCATGTACACTCGGGACTTAGTTGTGTGCGAACCCTGAGTTTCATTCTCCGGTCAACAAAAACCTATAGTATACTTTTTCAGTGGACATAGCCGTGTCATCATTGACAAAAAACAAAAGCAGAACTGGCAAAAATCTTATTCCGCCATCCCCCAGGAAAAACGTATGAAATGAATTTCTTAGCATGCATCTTCCAGTGTTCGAAAGACGAACAGGGCGTCGACCCACTCGTTTTTGTCAAATTTTATCGCCATGAACGAGTCCTTCATTTCACAGCTGAAAAAGTGCGAATTTCAGTCTGGCGTTCAGCATTATAGGGGACCTCAGTCAGCAAATCGCATATGATAATGCCCCAAAGGAGAGTTCTATAGAGAACAGTTAGTAACACTTGAAGAATAATGCTCATGAAAAACGGTCGATCTCCCACACTGTGATAGAGGGGTCACTTCGTGGGAAACAGTGGAGTGCACCCTTGAGGGTTAGGAGCACCCTTGAGGGTTAGGAGCACCCTTGAGGGTTAGGGGGTTTCCCTCCGAATTTCTGTATTTATGTTTTGTTAATCTGGGAGAAGTTGCGAGTTCAGTTTTGTACGACACTTGCTATGTATACGCGGTTATATAGGATATTTGGTAAATGACATTTTCCCATCCCCATCTTTGTTTTGATGGGTATTGCCCCCAACTCAGAATTTTGGCATCTCAACAAGAAAATCATAGCTTTGGTCGTTAAGCTATACTTTACAAAGATTTACAAAGTTCAGAATAGATGATACAGCAGCCGAACTGTCTATAACTTTGTATTATCTTTTTCATAAGATTGTGAAAAACGTACTGCTCTTAACGTATGTCATTCCAAAAGGAAGTAATTCTGTATAGGTCTGAAGAGCATCTATGCAGTACCACTACCATTACACCATGTATTATACATAATACCGAAACATTTTGGCTAAATTTTGAATGAAAGTGACGATCTTTTTCAAAAGAAGATTTAACTAATCGCTGTGAAAGAGTGTATAATTGAATGAAAAAAATTGTACTCCGTAAATGAGCCTATATTAAGGGTGAACTCCACACTTAGGTTTGTGCAATTGATTGAAAATCACCCATTCGTTTCATTTCAAGTGAAAAAAAATTGTTTTCGCAAAAGCAAAAAGGAAACAATTTGGGCTGCTGAAAAATTACTTATTGAACCGGACAGGAATTACTTCCTGTGATCTCATCCGGCAATCTGCAAATGATCGTTTGAGGGACGTATAATTCATAAAAGGACGATATTGTACATCAGTAAAACTGGGAGAATTCTTATGTGGTAAAACGCGAGGGATCTCCCTGTTTTGAAATCGACCACTTCATGGGAACAGTGGAGAGAGTGGGATCATCGATAGCAGCTTACAGAGCTGTAATTGTGTTATGCGGATTCTACGAGTTGCGTGTGTTGTGTGGTATGTGTGGCGTGACCTCCCCCAATCTTAATCAATTAATATCCTATCAATGCTTCCCAATCCTACATTTCGCTGTATAGGATCTTAGGTATTTCAAATGAATTTGGTGTTCTGAGCGCCCATACCTTGAATATTTAATAGAATTATGGCATCATGGTCGCATCTGGACTAATCCATTTGTAGTAAGGAGGGGAGATAGGGTCACCGTGTCCGTTCAACCCAATGTTTACACCAAAGACCAGTCAATATATCTACCCAGTATTATGGTACCACATTGTCGGAGCCGCGGCAACATGAAAAGACACCCCGCCAGCCCGGCGGGTCGACTGAGCCAATCAAAAATTCTCTATCATTAATGTTCCCTTCAACGCACTATGAAGCGTTCTCAGCATTGGTTGACACTCGAGTTACTGCAAGCCTGTTAGATCCTTCAAGCGAAATATCCAAATGGGGGAGCAGATAGGATTTAATTTTAATTAGATTGGAACTCTTCACTTGCGGAGACCGAGGTCACTTCGCATGACCTTTGACCTGTGATGTTATCGCGCACATGTTCACTCGACAGAGAGGCGTGCTTGGAAGGTGGAAGAGGCGATTTTGAGCGAATACACCCATGTGGTCCTATGGTGTACGAGACTCCGCTGAAACACAGTAACGCCCTTGATACCAGTGTTAACGCAGTTACTCCGTAACGCAATGAGGAGTTAGTGAGTAGGTGAGTAAGACAGGGATCGAGATAAATGAGTGAATGAATGAGGTGTGAGAAAGAGATGCATGGATATGTCCCTGGAACCTCGCTTCATCTCAAGCGGCAGCAGACTATACTGTTCATATAGGGTTATAGCTGTTTTTCTTATTTAGGGTCGCATGTCGATGTACGTCTGCCTAAGGTCTATGCATCCTATCCTGCTTATCCACCGTATGGTACCAAATGGTGGTTCCTCTTTTTTCTTGTATTCCTCATTCCGCTCATGGTTTTGCCTTCTTGGGCAGGGCTAAAATTTTCCACAAAAGCGAACGAGCTTCCAGATTGACTGTCAGCATTTAAGCTTGAACTGTCTGCACCAGAGGTCGTATGGAATATTTCTCACGATGAAAGTGCTAGATGATGGCGCGATGATCCGGTGGCGTCTGGCGTAAGTCCTTACGGTTTGGACAAGGATTTACAACTTACCAGAAGCTTACAAAACTAAGATGGGAGATTTCTGAACTGATGAAGGGCACCCCGTCACCGGAATATGGCTACTCAGAGTCAAAGAGATTCGCATCCGAAATATGGGGAACTCTCTAAATCGTCTCGCACTTCGCATCCTGCCTTCGTGTTAACAAACCACATGCCTGAGACAATGCAGCGATGTCCCTTATCGGCCACCATACGTCACAGAGGAGGAGGCGCTGAAATACTGAAGAATCTTTACTTGAACTTGATCAATCCATTCGAAAGATTGTCACCCGGGATCCCCGAATGAACCTGACACAGTGTTGGAGACTTTGGCGAAAGATCAATAACTAACTGCAGCACTGACAGAACCAACCGTTGATGCGTCTGGGGTTGCAAAGAGTGGGACCGAAAAGCATTGACGAAACGATATAACTCGCCATAGAGTTTGACGCTGGCTAAGAAAGCAGAGTTACGAAGAAGGAGAAAACTCGAATAACAAACATTTCGTGATAAGCCCACGATAATGACCAGAAATATTGGCGGCTGAATGAGAAAATCACTCCATTCGTCCATAAAATCCTGAGTAAGGAAAAGGGTGGAGAGAGACGATGGAGACGCAGCTAGCCGATTGCTGGGTAAATGTACGGTTGTATTCGCACCGACAAACGACAGGCTTGGGTCGTCAAACATACCATTGAATAAATGCGTCAGATCCGCCATTCATTGGGCAGCCGTCGTCCATTAAGAGTTTCCAAAGGTCCATAATCCTGACAATCACCGACCCTTAAGACAACAGCCACAACGAGTCTCTCTAATCGTAAGTGCTAAGATAGACAGACGCGTACGGGTGACCAATATGCTGGAGCAAGGAGTAACAGGATCATCAGGGCTTGTCCAGTGGTACTTGTAAGATAGAAAGATTATAGATTACTAAATCAGGTGTCTAAACTAGATAACGATTAGAGATGAGTACCCTTTCCCGCGAATCGACGACTCGCTTGATGCCCTAGCAAATTTATCCTGTTTGCATTGCGAGTAACTTTCTTGAGGCATGTTGTTAGCAGAAAGGGTATCAGCCCATGTCTTGCCACACTTCCAGCTGTCCAGGAGTGACCGTCCGACAAGCGCTACAGAGGTGCGCATTTTCTTAAGTCTTGCAGCTTGTGAAATCATTTAACCAAAATACATTTATGACAGACACTTTGTAATGCGGACGGATCACAGTGCTTTAAGGTGAGTGATGCAATTCAAGGAACCGGACGGGCTGTCCTGTCCGCGTATGATAGCGAGGTCAAACACAGACTCGTTTGACTAAATTGCAACGCAGATGCTTTATCAATGCAAGAGGGCAATGCAAGAGAGAGCGATACGAATGCCATCAGCTGGCGACAAAAGTAACCATGCCGTTGTCATAAGCCTTTGTACGTCCCGGCGAGGCACAAGAAGAGCACCCGTGTATAAATCAGATAAAACTGTGACTTCCAAGATGAAATAAAGACCGACTTGGACTGTTGTGTCTCCAATGGGACCTGAGATCAAGTCAAACTAGGCTCAATGTGAGACGTTGTGTGCAAACGACGAACTTTTGTATCGGAAACGGCTTGAAGAGAATAGTCCATACCAGACCAACTGATACTACCACACTCTCTAAGCCAGGCAGTTTTAGCACAAGTGAGTGAATATGATTTACCGTCGCTTTCAACACTATTTCAGTTATATCACGACGTTTGGTTTCTATTCATTTTCACACCTGGAAACCATTCGGGTAGAGTCCTATTCCTTTTAACGCCCGGGGTGGAGTCCTAGTCCGTTTCTCACCCGGGAACCCCACGGGTGCCCCAGTTAGTCGCCTCTTACAACAAGCTCTCTGAGGAGCTGAGGAGTCTTACCATGACCTAGAGTGTGGAAAACGACACCCCAGGTCAATCCCCGGGAGCCTCACGGGGCGTTTTATCACAAGTTAAGATTCGCCTCTACCAAGACCCAAAGTAAAGTGCACCAACAATTCAACTGGTGCGGGTTGCGGATGTGGTGAAAGTCCTTTGTGATAAGCGCAAAGAAGAACCCAAGTGAAAAACGCCGTCGCGCCCCCATACTGGGACTGAAATACCGATGTACAAGATCGCCATGGATTTATTGCAGCCGTTATCAAAACAGACAGATGGGAAAACAAGAGTATTGTGAAAAGTGGGCGGAGGGTCACACCTGGCCCAATATGGAGACCGCAATGGTAGACAATATATTGGTGAATGGGGTGATTTGTCGTTTTGGAACCCCAAGGATCATATCTACTGACCAAGGAAGCCAGTGTGCATCTCTACTTATGGGCTACCTTTGCAGCATTTGCATATGCACAAAATGGCACAAAACGCACTGCTTACCCCTGATCCGATGGAATGGTAGAGCGGATGAACAGAACGCTGGTGCATATGCTGACTACGCATGTGACGGCTAACCAGATATATACGAATTTACAACTCGTATGACTGGCATATCTTTCTACCGAACACGAATCCACCTAGTTCTCGTCGAATTATTTGATGATGGACCGTGAGGTAACTTCACCAGATGAATTGCAGACGGGTTTGCCCCCAGAATGATATGATACAAATCTCAACCGGAGAAGATACAACGTCGGCTCTATACGCCACAATGTCGGAAGGGTAGGTCGCACAAACTACAAAAATGATGGACTGGAAATTGAAAATACTCAATCCGTACAGCGATGCGACATACAGGATAGAATGGAGGAAGAAGACGAAAGTCCTAGATCGAATTTGAACAGAATACAGCACACAAGACTGTGTTTGAGCCCGCTATGAAGTATGCAGCAAGCGATCCTCTCATTCGGTCGTGAGGCGACTACCACAAAGTAACAATTACGCCAAGCGCCTGGTCACCTCGACGAGTCGGTTTCTTGGATGAGCTCATTAAGCAAATCCAATAGCCGGCCGAACGTGCAGAGCTTCATGAATTTCAGCGACTTTCATGTGTATCACCTTCTCCCCGAAAACATAACGCAGACCCAGAAAAGGTAGACGGTCATTTCGAGCCTGACAGCGAGATGGCGAGGGTGGAATCTGTCTTCTGAAAACAAGAAGCTACAAGTAAATGCCCAATTTGCTCGGAGATATTTAACACTTCCGAAGAAGCAAGCTGAAACATGATTGCGCATTGTTAGTTACAGCTGTGATCAATTAACTGGCATATGTCGGAATATGGCGAGCAAACATACCACTCATCTTCAAAGAATCCGAAGCCCAAAGAAGAGGACAGACAGAGGAGGCTCCCCTTGGAAAATCCACTCAATCAAATACGGATGAGGTTCCCCTCAAGAAGCACAGAACAAGAAACTATCCCCGTGGTGCTCCTATCATTCTGGAAGATAAGAGATTCGCCAATTGCCAACCTGTCTAAGATTGAGAGTTGAAAGATTCGCATTGTATCACCAGCCGCTACCATGGGTCAATTTCAGAATGCCACATGGTGAATAACACAAACCTAGCGACGGTGGAACAATGGACCATGCAAGAAAAGTGAACCCAGTGTAACGGAGACCACACAAGACTGTTGAATGAAATGAGAAGGACTCAACTAATTTCGGAATCGAGCTAATTTTGAAGAACTATGCGGAATATTGTTAGCCGTGACCGAGCCAGTCCCGACGACGAGTATTATAAAAGGCGTGGGCAATGATATGACTAAATCACAAATAATATAATGAAAGAATATAATGAAAGAATGTTATTTTTTCATATCTGTTTGAATTTCATGCAAAATAAATGATTATCGTTCTTTGCCAGTAGATGGCACTGTAAACTCATTGTAAAGCACTGTAAACTCCTCGTATACTTTACCCCTATAAATTGGTAATCACGAAACCCATGCTAAATAATATAATGACCGATCATATGAGTGTTTTAATGGCTCGAGCAGAACTCTCCTCGATCTAGGTCCTGAAGGACATGGGGATTCTAACCTGAATAACAGTCTAAATAGGGCTGTTTTGTTATTGTGTTTCCTGGTGTGTACTGGAGCATCGGATTGAAGAACTGAAAATTCTGAGGCGACAAAGTGCTATCCTCACGTTATGGGAGCGTAGGTTGTGTGAGCACCCGCCAAGTGAGCATACGCTGGGTTGGCGCTCGCCAATAACCAATCCTGCCCCCTTGCGTTCGCCAGTTGTCCAACGCATTTCGGCGAGATTGTTGTTTTACTGTTGCAATTTGCAGTTAATGAAACAATATATATTGTAGCAAGTGCGTTGCGCGTTGGTTACCAATCGTTGGATCTATGTGTAGACTTAGATGGCGAGTCTATCAAAATAGGCTCGCATTTCTGGCAGACTCTTTCAACTTATAAGGCTCCATAACAAAACGAAGGGCCGCAACACTTGCAAAAATCACAAGGTCCACATAATAACACACAGCGCAAAGCTACATTATATTGTCTACCATTCAATACTCCGTAGCCGAGATACGACCTATTGACAAGAACTTGTAAAACGATAATATTAATGACGTGACCATGTTCAGAAATGTAGATTATTTATCGCGAATGAACAGACAATCAGTGAAATAGTCTACTGTTTTTGGAATCTACGGAACGGTATTCACAAAGATAATGTATCGTGCTGTATCAAGATACGTAAAGGCTGATGCAACTACTTGTTCAATAGGGTTCATGTACACATATAATGAAAGAATAAGTCACACGGAGTTGAGTTGATAAGTATGAAGAGGGTAGACATTGTTTAATAAGAATGTCTGGCTTCTCCGTGTGTGTTTTCATGCGAAGCGTACAGGGAGTACTTGAAAGGAGATTTAAGGTGAATTTTTAGGCGACTAATAATCAAATGGAGCTGAACGTTATTATCATCATTCTTAATAACTCCAAAAGGTGACAGCAACGAGCGAATGTTCCCATTTAAGGGAGTAGGGGACGGTCATGTCCAGGGGCTATAACATGGAGATTTTTAGAATTATTCAGAAAGGGCTGAATTTTCTAACAATAGTAAGTCTATCCGGACACCCAGCATTATGATAAAAGTAAAGAAAACATTGATATCTGCTACAACAGAACCATTTATACATATTTATTCATCAAAGTGAAATATGTCCGATGAAAAGGTTGGCCGTCCATATTCAATGTTCGGGCGGCAAAGTATGCACCTGGTGCGGCCCATTAACTCACAGCAATTAATTCCTAAAAAAGGCAGCCTTACAAATGCCTTTAAGATCCCCAAGAATATTTTCCTAATTCCTCACCCCCCTAGCCCCCCCCCTTTTCGGATAGGGATTGAAAGGCTTCATTTATCAGATACACTGCTTCCATTTGAAAACAAATATGGTGACCCCCATTTATATTTTGCAAGAATTATATAAATTATATTTCATGGTAAATTAAAGAACATGTGATCTTGGGAAATAAGTCTAATGAGCTTTAAACGTGAAAACAGGCTCTATTCACTGCTAATCCAATTATACAGGGTACAAACACAAAATTACGCAATATTTCGGCAAATATTAGGGTGATTCACTGTTTTCATTTCACGATTTGTCTTATATCTTAGAATAACAATTAAGTTATTACTTAAAGTTCAAGCAGATTCTCAGTTTTAGAAGTGAACGTGATCTACTCCGTTATATGATTATCATCACAACATTGCCAGTTTGGTCAACGAAGTCACATGTTTCAAATCCAATCATGGATTGAGGCAGCGGGTCCAACCTGTAACCATCTCGGTCATCTATACGCGGCAAGACTGACCCTGGGATCGTGTGTATCCATGTTCAGCCTACTTTCGGCAACTGCAGGAAGGAATTTCCATAATCAATACCACGTGACTTCGTCAGCCAATCAGCTAAAGTCTACCGACGTAACCCCAACGTAACTCGCCATTTTCGAGTCATGTGATGAACTAAATGTTCAAAATTTCAGATCCACCACACCTCTTGGATGATACAAAAGTTATACATACCTATATATTTTGTAAGCCCAGGCAATATCTGTTTCAGAAGTGGTATGAAAACCTGTAGTTTATCAGATTTCTCGGGTCTGTTCTCCGCCGGATGAAGGCCGAACAGAATCCGGTAAAGTACTGGATATCGCTCCGCGATAATGGAGACACACGATTCGCAAGCCATCTTATGGATGGCGAAGTGAACGCAAATGGCAGCGGGTCGTCAGGCAGGTTCGAACGACCCCCAATTTGAACCGGTGTGGACGCCAATAATGCCTGGTGGCTACGAGTGTCCGGCTCTTATCTTTTAACCCATCAGCAACAGTTTTCTCAACATAGGAGATAAGTGTCCGTCCTTAGTTGCAATAGAAATGGATATGGAAAGTATATGTCATAGCATGTAAATTTCATATCTCTCTTTTTATTAATTTCTTTTTGTTATCTTCAGATGCCTCTTTCGAAATGTTTACTTATTAGGTTACCTACAATGACCTCAGTACCGTCATGACTAAGTTTGATGACATTTCGACCAAAACTGTGACAGTACGAACGGGAATATAAAGGAACTCAGACGGTTACTAAACGTATAGTAAGATGATAAGGTCACTTGCTGCAACGTCGTGTGGCGACATGTCGCAACCTCCACTTTGTGCGGAAATGTCGCTTGCCGAATTGTCGCTTGTAGCAGATTCGACTCTTGAAAATAGTGAAACTCTAAGGTGGCTACACAGGGGCGTCGAAGCACGTTTGAAAGTGGGGGGGGGGGGGGCTGAACTCTATATCGGCCATGTTAAATGCTGGACTGGTGCTTTCTTAGATAGGACTTATAACATTGCAGTCTCAAAAAGTGGGGGGAGCTGTAGCCCCCCCCCCCTCCACCCTGCTACAGAGTCAAAGGCCGGAGGCAATATCAGAGCTAATGTCAATAAACGGGTAAAACAGATGATACCACTGGTCAACGACTGCATAACAGATATCCCCACTCTATCCTGATGCATTCTCGTGGCCATTCTCGCTTCTGCAGAAGCACGCGCCTGCATACCGGAGAGTTAGCGTTGGCATCGCTGTTACCTCGGCGACAATGTAGATTGCATATCCTTCGGTCAGATATACCCATTGAATAAGAGGATATAACTCTGATAATGGGAGAATAGGCTGATATATCCGCTCCAGGTGCTATAGTAGACCAGCAGTATCTCACTGTGAGTCTAGTTCCCGGCATAGCTCTCCCTATGATTATATATGAAGAAATGTGTCCCACAAGATAAACTGAATCAGCGGAATACTTTCTAAAATACCGAGTTAAAAACGAGAGTAATACGCTTGAATACAATATTTGACACTCAGGAATATTTATGAGTGGTGGAAAAACATGCGCTTTCAGAATATATAAGCACTGATTTGGGGTACTGTAATAGGGACGGATACCCAAAGTGTAGCTCCGGTGGGGCCTTTTAGTATACAAAAGGTCTCAACGGAACTACCCAAAGTGATACATTCGTATTTCGAGAAGATCAATAGAACCCGGAACGTGAAAGTGCTGTAAGAGAAGCCCAGGAATTCTGAAGGAATACAGTCCAACATACAATTGTGTTTTCAGTCTTTCAGGTTTACTACAAAGATGATTGAATTATATTATATAAAGGTGCACATCCACAGCAACCACCATGGATTCACCTCAGATCAACAACATTCTATCTCATAATTCAAGAAGCCTGGGAATTCAAAAAGATCATACCTGAAAATTCAAGACAAATCACTTGGACATGTGACTTGTATCAAATCACAAGAACTATAAAACTTCTACCAGAATTTAGGCGTAACTCTCCCGGCAAACGTTACACGAAATGTACCATAGCTAAACCAACATCGCTATTCAGTACAATACTTCGAATCGAGACAGCTGGTCACGAAGGAGGCAATGTGCTTACCTGTACGCTCCAAGGCGGTTGGTCTGTTGGTCTTTCCTTCAGCATGTCTGCAGAATTCTAACCAAGCGGCAGGTTAACTGGCACACAATATACCGATACTTGAACAGGCATATAACCAACAACAATTTACACTGGAATTTCCAGTACAGCACACTCTTCAGAGGACTCTATATGGTTCCTGTTTTACGGTCGATACTTGGTCTAACATTGAATTCCTGACATGAAATATGGACCTGTTTGAAGGACAGAACTGGGAGACTGAAAATCCGGTGGACGTCAGATCCATGGAACCGTTTACTTCAATTATTTATAGCCTCAAGTCATGTCCGCAATCAACATTACTGAATATCAAACAATTATATATAGCAGTTGGAGTATACGATTAGTATTGTTATAGCGATTCCAATATTCGATAATACCATGGTTATGATAAGCTCATACGAATGAAGTACAGTACAACCTGCTATCTCTGCTAGTCCGTGGTTCCAGTAAAAAACAAATGCATCAATACAGGTAGGCTATAATATTGGTTCAGACCCACTGTATTCGTTTCCCGGCAGGTGTAAATCAATAAAGCTGTAGAACGTGCCTCACTCTGCCATTACTCTAAATCCGTATATACCTCGTACCATGTTGAATTGAGACCATACTTGTGGCATCCTGAAAGCTATAGGATCAATAAAAGTCATATTAAGATTATATCACTTTGGTAACGGTTAAACTTAGTACAGGTGAGAAAACGGAACTTCTTACTAATGACATCCTCAGACACTAAAGGGCAAAATAAATTGCGCAAAACATACATTGGGCCAGAAAATGTCCGCTTGTTCCCAAATATCGAAAGTTACAGTCATATGAACATAACGTAATATCATTGTACCGGTAACATTTTTTTTCTGATCCACGTTACCTTTTGCCATTCGCACCTTGAAAGGAGTTAATGAAAACTCGTGTGAAACACGGGCAGAGCATTTCCCCCAAATATATGTGTGGACCATAATCTGATACACATGGAGCAATGATCTTTAATTGCATGGGAGAATAACTGTTCGAAAAATAACTTTGTAAGTCAGACTTGAATTCCTACATGTAAGTGAATTCTCACCCAGTTTTGGCCAACATTATTGGGTCATTGTTATTGTATCTGAATCCAGGAGAAGAAAACTTCACGGACAAAAAGCCCTACGGGTCCCTAAAAATTCTAAATTAACTTATAATTTTATTACGTTGTATAGATTTTGTTGTGATTTTTGAATTGACAATAAAAAAAGACATATTTCCATACGATTATCAAATTTTCTTAATTGCTATTATCGGGGGATAATGTTAAAGTTTTCTCACTATTTTTTTATCAATGTATTAATCAAATTTTAATGTTGAGCCTTCCTATTTAGTATGTGTGGCTTATCCAAATATTGAATTCAATACGAATGAAACAAAAATATATATATATATATAAAACACTTCTATTTAACGTTTGAACAATACTACAGGAAGCATTTATTCAAACAAGAATGGTTCGGAGGAACTGATAAACCAACAGTACTGGTATACTTGTCCTCGTTAGTCCTCTTCACAACTACATGTAGAACCGAACATTACCAGTATTGGCTACAGATAGTCCGACATTGGGTCTAGGATCAAAAGTCTGGTATTTGATTTTTGTATTGACAATATAGAAGTTTGAAAATGTCAAGATACAAGGCATACCGAAGTTGATCAGTTGGTTCTCAAGCCATAGTTAGTTATTTTTACAGTAAACATGTATATCATGCCTAATAGATTTGGTTCCTTTCTACTGGGGCTTTTGTTCATGGGGCTTTTTGCCCAGATCCCATTATATTTGGCATGGTATCAGTCTTGAAACTGTGGCAACATCTCAACCTGCAATAGATCTGAAATTTTGTTTCATTAATATATAAGGGTCTTCTAACTAAATATTAGACTGCTTTGTGGACTGCATTTTTATGAAAACTAATGAAATATTTGTCAATTTTTGTTGTGCTAGATCTCAATATTGAGCAACTGAAATTGTCAAAAAGTTCTTATTTGAATAACAAATATGATGCCTGCATAGTGCCCAGCATTTAGTGTCCACACTGCTGTTTCTCAGTGAAAAATATTACCCAGAAAAGAGCACATCTATCAAGTAGTAATGAAAACCCTTTCATGAACTGAATATTTTTGGAATAATAGGATCTCACAAATAGTTCAATTTTAGATGATTTTTCCAACATAAGTTTGAAAAATGAGCACTGCACGAGCTTTAGCAATTGCAGTGCCCAATTATACAAATGAGTGTGGAAAAGTCATCTAGAATTAACAAGAACGACAACTTTTTTATCATATAAATATACTTTATACTCTACTTACATGGATTGAAACTCTCCTTTTACCACCCATCATTGAGGCAAACGGTCAATATAGGTACATGTAAAGTGGAGTGGCAGATTCCATGAATGCACTGCTCCATGCACTGAATGAAAAGAGCGATGTGTTCTGGTTTTATGAGTTCAGTCATTCATTGTGGTTTGGTCATGGGGCGAACAGTTTGCCGGATGACCTACTCTTACCTCTTCACATAGTGTTTATCAATAGGAAAATTTGAAAAAATTGAGTAGTTTCATTTTAGTATTTTCTATACATGCTCGCCAATCTCAATGAGGACCACAATTTGGCGATAGCAATGTCGGTTATGCGAGCATTAAAGCAAACTTGATTTTTTACTTTCTAATAATTTAACCCCCCCCCCCCCCCCCGATCAAAAAATTCAATCCTACTCAATTTTGGGAACAAAATTAAATCGACTGTTCTAATAAATTTTATCACCCTCTAAAAATATTGAAATAACAAAGAAAGAATGGATTATCTCTTGACCTGAGACCTTCTTGTCAACTTGTTCCAATAAAGGAGGTGATCGCTTCAGATGGATATTTTTCCCTTCAGAGTCGCTCTCTGTTGCTCTATTGTCTCGCTCCGAGCCAGCCAGTAAATTGTGACGTAATGCTCAGGTATTCCCCAACTCTTTGTCAGACAGGCGAGGCTAGTCTAATGGGAAATTCTGGTTCATATTCTCATACGGTCACCATTAGTATTTTCATGAACCACCCAGATATTTACGAACAATAATCAGTTATATTAATATATAAACCTACTCGAAAACTGAAAAATCACTGCCAAAAGTTGAGCGAACAATAATTAAGGAAGTAACTGAAAAAAACACACAAAAAACCCCCAAAAACATATTGGCACATGCATAATCACTTGAGAAAGCAAGCGTCACCACTTGTTGAGGATCATTTCCTTAATAAAGGCCTT
This sequence comes from Hanleya hanleyi, assembly GCA_036873755.1. Taxonomy (NCBI): domain Eukaryota; kingdom Metazoa; phylum Mollusca; class Polyplacophora; order Lepidopleurida; family Hanleyidae; genus Hanleya; species Hanleya hanleyi. The sequence continues at coordinate 8,216 of JAVTVY010047080.1, read as the reverse complement.
GATATAAGACAAGTTTAACCGTATAACTTTTCAATCAATAGTTACAACTTTCCGATGCCCTAAGACGAAATTATATATGTGTAACAATTAATTTTTTGCTAAGCTGGATCGTCAGAATATTCAAATACTGAACAAGTGGTCTGACTGTGTGTGTGGAGTTGTTTTTGTGCAAATCTATTCACGAGTTATAATAAAATAAGGGATTATGTGCGTTAGGGGTTCGCCGTCTTTAGTTCACGTCACTATTGCACTTTAAAGTCCAAAATGAAGATGGGAGAAAAAAGGAAAAAAAAAAAAGAAGAAAAAAAAAATCGTGGATTTGAGGGATTCGAACCTAAATGTTGGTTTTCTTTTAATCCGTAGTCCGACACTGTAACCCTTCGGCCAAGCAGCTGTTACAATTATCAACATGAGGAATCATGTGCCGAATGGCGGTGAACTACACCAGTAGTGTATATAGAGCAAACTTACGCGCATTGACCTCAGAAATTTGCATATGACCTCTGTGACGTCACAGTTGGGTCGGCCATGTTGTAAAGCAAGATGGCGGTGTGGTTCGGAAATGTTCGGGTATGTTCGGATATACAGCAGAATTACGCGCATTGACCTCAGAAATTTGCATATGACCTCTGTGACGTCACAGTTGGGTCGGCCATGTTGTAAAGCAAGATGGCGGTGTGGTTCGGGGATGTTCGGGTATGTTCGGGTTGTCGGCCCTGTTGTAAAGCAAGATGGTGGGTGTCGTCCCTGTTGTAAAGCAAGATGGCGGCTTGGTTCGGTGATGTTCGTGTGTGTTCGGTGTGGTTCGGAGCTGTTCGTGTGTGTTCGTGTGTGTTCGGGCCTGTTCTGCATGCATCATGTTCTCATGATGAATATAGTTTATAGTCTCTAACTTACGCCAGAATCCCTTGATTTTGGTACATTCTCACTGCAGTGTTATGATAAATGATTGTGTCTATTAATAGCATCACAGTTACACGGCATCATGGCGGTGATTCGGTCTCGGGAAAAAGCTTCCGCGGAGAAAAAGTAGTCCCTAGATAAAATGGTCCGATGGGGTCGAGTGAGGTATCGATGACCTCAGAAATTTGCATATGACCTCTGTGACGTCACAGTTGGGTCGGCCATGTTGTAAAGCAAGATGGCGGTGTGGTTCGGGAATGTTCGGGTATGTTCGGGTTGTCGGCCCTGTTGTAAAGCAAGATGGTGGGTGTCGGCCCTGTTGTAAAGCAAGATGGCGGTGTGGTTCGGGCGTGTTCGGGCGTGTTCGGGTTGTCGGCCCTGTTGTAAAGCAAGATGGTGTTGGGTCGGTCATGTTGTAAAGCAAGATGGCGTCTGTCGGCCCTGTTGTAAAGCAAGATGGCGGGGTTGGTTCGGGAATGTTCGGGAATGGGGTGAAAAAGGTATAAAATGAGGTGATTTTTAGTGAATGGGTTATAATCATTGGACTACTTTGGGGAGTATTTTTTCACTGACCTGATTTGCCTGCCTGTCCAGTTCCAGTTCCTGCCTGACCAGCTCCAGTTCCTGCCTGACCAGTTCCAGCCATCCTGCCTGACTTGTAACCTGTCGGCCTGCTCCTGTCTCATCTCTAACCAGCCTGACCCGTGTGTTTGGAAGCATGACACGTGGAGAAGATTTTCCCTTTGACCCAGCAGTCCCTCCGGTAGAAGTTTTGCCTGAAGACGAGCGTGTGAGGGAGCTTTATCAACGACACTGGGCTACCATACGCCATTGTTTTCACCGTGACCGTCGTCTATTGGATTTGTATAACTTTCGACTGGAAGACTTCACCTATTTGTCTACTTACGCTGAGAGCATATTCAGAGACCAGGTGACAGCGTTCAAGTTGAATATGACATTTGGGTATATTTTACGGCAGAAGAACACGGACCAGCTGCGGTATTATTACCCGAGTAATAATACGTATGTGTTTGACCAGCCGTTTACCATAACGGAAGACATTTCCCTGCAGCCACTGCTCGAACAATTGACTACGTTGGATCCATTGCAATGGGCCCAGTTGCAACGTCCCAATTCCGAATGGCTTGTGGAAAGGGTCACCAACGTCACATTTTTTGTCACGAAAATGAGAGATCATCCTATCGGTGCTCCTGTACTACTCCCTCCTTGGCTGCTTCATCGATACGGCTTGTATCCATTAACCAGCGGGACGCATGGGCCCTACAAAGACCGGAAATGTTTGTTTCGGTGTTTGGCCGTACATGTGGACGGGTGTGACCCTCGGAGTTGTGACAGAGTGGCCAATGACTATTGGGAGCAGTATTTACAGCAGCAAGACATGGATCAGCGGCACTTCCGTGGCGTTCCTTTCAAGAATTTGGATGACGTGGAAACCCTGTTCAACATCAATATCTTTGTATACCGATTACAACAGGAGGACGATATATTGGTGGCTGAATTGGTTCGTCGTTCCACAGAACGGTACGCTTCTACCATGAAAGTGAATGTGTTTGACTACAATGGCGTGAGTCATTTTTCGTTGATACACAATATGAGCCAGTATTGTCAGTCTTACAGTTGCGCACAATGCCATCGGGTGTTTCACCGTACCTCCAACTTACATCGACACGAGAAGATTTGTACGAACGCTGTGAAGCGCGTCTATCCTGGTGGTGTGTATCATAATACGCCTACTATTTTCGAGGAACTGGCCGATGAGGGTCTCATCATACCGGAGGCGGACCGTTATTTTCCTTATCGGGCGTGTTATGATTTTGAGGCCTTATTGGAGCCCATGGACTTGTTTTCAGCCAAAACACAGTGGACGCAGCGCCATATTCCCCTCAGTGTGAGCATTTCCAGCAACGTACCTGGCTATGACGCTGCACCGGTCTGTTTCGTGTCTACCGGGGATGTCCATGAGTTAATCTCCCGCATGATGGAGTATTTAGAGGAAGTCAGTGCGGCTAGTACGGAATTGTTGGTGTGCAAGTTCCAGGACATACTGGATCAACTGGACGATCGGATTCCTATACCGGGTGTAGCGTTTAGTGATGATGAAGAGTCCGAGTCGGAGTGGGAGTCGGGGTCGCAGCCCATGCAAATGCAGGATGATGTGCCTTTACCCAAACCGTATGCCGAGAAATTGAAAGTGCGTTTTTTACAATACCTAGGCCAGTTACCGGTGCTGGGGTTCAACTCGGGGCGCTATGATTTGAACATGGTGAAGGAGTTTTTGTACCCTTATTTGGCCCAGGCGAATACCATCAAGTCGGTCATCAAAAAGATTAATAATCACATGGCCCTGACTACCACATCACTCCGTTTCCTCGATGTACGCAATTATTTGGCGCCTAATTATAGTTATGATCAGTGGGTGAAGGCGTATGACTGTGCACAAACGAAAGGTCGGTTCCCTTACACGTATATATCGACGCTCGACCGTTTGGCGGAAACACAGTTGCCACCGCGGGAGGCCTTCTTTAACGATTTGAAGCAAGTGGAATGTTCGGAAGACGCGTACCGTGAACTAGAGCAGGTATGGAACGATCAACACATGGAGACGATGCGAGATTTCCTCATATGGTATAATAACCTGGATGTGGTTCCTTTCCTGCAAGCGGCTGAGAAAATGGTTCAACTGTTTCGTCGTGAAATGCATGTGGACATCTTCAAGGAGTGTTTAAGTTTACCGGGTGTGGCGCTTCGCCATCTTTTTCAAGCGTGTCCCACGTACTTTTCGTTGATACAGCAGAAAGATGCGGACATGCATGAGTGTTTAAAGGCGAACATTGTGGGTGGTCCCAGTCTTATATTCCACCGTTATCACGAGAAGGACGTGACTACTCTGCCGGGTGGAAAATCTTGTGCAAAGATTATCGGTTTCGATGCCAATGCGTTGTACTTGTGGTCACTCGCACAACCTATGCCCAGTGGACATTATACACGTTGGTTGGCCGAAGGGCGGCATTTTACGCCCCAACGCGCTTCTTCCAAACATCTCGCCGACCAGTGGATAGATTGGGAAGCCTATCGACGGGGAATTACTATACGACACCAGACCAACGCCACAGAGAAGCGCATAGGCGATCGTCGCCTCCCCGTCGATGGGTTTGCCCTGGTGGGTAACACACCCACTGTATTCCAATTTTACGGTTGCTATTGGCACGGTCACGGATGCCATTTTAGTGCTGGGTGTTTCAACCACCGACGTGGGAAAACAGGTGAGGAATTACGGAAAGAAGTGGTGGAGAATGCGGATTATGTGAAAGAGAGAGGTTACCATCTGATTGAAATGTGGGAGTGTGAATTTCACACCCTGTGTGAGGCCCTGCCTCATTTACGGCGTTTCTTAAAAGAGCGTGAGTATCCGTTGAGTCGTCGCCGACTGCTGAGTCTACCCCAGATGTTCGACGCCATTCGTTCGGGGGACCTGTACGGTTTTGTCGAATGTGATTTGCATGTTCCCGACACTCTCAAACCTGTCTTCGCCCAGTGCCCGCCCCTCTTTAAGAACACGCTGGTGGGTCGAGATGATATTGGCGACACCATGGGGGCCTACGCAGATCAACACGAGTGTTTACCCCAACCTAGACGCATGTTAATTGGTAGTATGTGGGCAGAGAAAATCTTGCTGGGCACTCCGCTGCTGCAGTGGTATATGCGGCACGGTCTGGAGATTACGAAAATACACCAAGTCATACAGTACGTACCTCACGCCTGTTTTGCGGCGAATGCCGACATTGTGACGGCTGCCCGACGTCAAGGCGACCAAGACTCCAGTAAGGCCATCATCGGTGAAAGTTGGAAGCTCACGGGTAACGGCTATTATGGCAAAACGGTAACCAACCAGGATAAGCACGTGAACGTGAACATTTGCAATACTACTCAAGCCCGCAAAAAGGTCAATTCTCCTCTCTTTCGGTCGGTGCAGGTGATCGATGACGATACGTATGAAATCACTTCAGCCAAGAAGACTATCCGTTACAACTTACCCCTGCAGATTGGGTGTATGGTATACCAGGTGGCCAAGCTGCGCATGCTGCAGTTTCTATATGACTTTATGGGTGTCTATTTTAATGCATCAGACTGGCAACTCATAGAGATGGACACGGACTCAGCCTACATGGGCGTCTCTAATGCGGATTGGGAGTCCCTGGTGAAACCCGAGTTACGGGACCAGTATGAGATGGAACGGGACCAGTGGTTACCGCGACGTGACCATTATCAGTATGATAAGCGCACGCCCGGGCTCTTCAAGCTGGAGTGGAGTGGGGATGCTATGATTGCGCTCTCCTCCAAGACGTATTACTGTTACGGGGCAGACGAAAATAAGTTTAGCTGCAAAGGAGTGAACCGGCGCGATCCCAACATCGACAAAGCTCTTTACCTGGACGTGTTGCAAAGCCAGGCCAGTGCGAGTGGCACGAATCGAGGATTTCGCGTGGTGGACCATCACATACGCACCTATATCCAGCAACGAGACGCCTTTACTTTCTTTTATCCCAAACGAAAAGTATTGGCCGACGGTGTCAGCACTACCTACTTGGACTTGTAAAAAAAATGTGGAACATTAACTGTGGAGTCACGAGTTATAAAAACTGTAAAAGTCAGGATGGCCGAGTGGTCTAAGGCGCCAGTCCTAAGTGCTGGTGGGCACAATCCCGTCGTAGGTTCAAATCCTACTCCTGACAAACTTTTTTTGTACCTTAATCACTACTATTCTATGTGTACATACCCCTACTATTTGTACCCTGTATTCTATTTGTATAGAGTAACTCATTCTTGTTGACTTAAATAAAAAAGAGAAAGTCAAAACCCATCATTGGTGTTTTTTTCATCTTTTATTCAACGTCAGAACAACAACGTCATAACAATAGAACGTGATAACAAGGGGTCTGCGCGCGCACGCGCAATACATTTTTTTAAGTTAACCATAAAACCCTCGCTGGAGGGGACTGGGGTCGACCTATAACCCTCATACTCGTGAGGGCTATATATTATTTAGCTACATACTATTAGATGTACCTCAAAACAGCAATAAGCACTATTCTCCTGAACCCCTGAAAATATCCCTAATATCAAAGACCAGTCAATATATCTACCCGACATTATGGTGCCACAATTGACATTCATCTTGAATTTGGTGCTCATGCTGTGATATGAATTAGGTCTTTGGATTATCGTGTTCATTTCATCAAGCGAATTTCTACGTTCCCACTTCGAACTCACCTTGATATATCTGGCCCTCTTCAATGTAAAAAGAACTTATGAATGGACACGAGACGTCCCTCACCTCAAAAATATTTGAAATTCGAAATGGGTCGCACAAGAGCGTCATTGATTGGCTGACTTATATAGTGGGCACCATATTAAGAGGAAGGATGCTGCTAATACAGGATGGTGTTACTCTAATCTCAATCGACGTGTACGTTCTGATTGGTTTCGTCTCTCATTCATAGGCGAAATGTACAGCTCGGAATTTGAACACTGAAGGTGGTCAGATAAATCAAGGCAGGTTCGAAGTGGGAACGTAAAAATTGGCTGGATAAAATGAAGATGTGGATTATGGACACAGAGATTCTTTAATGGACCACGGCTGAATATTGAATGACGGACATGACGCTTGTATTTCAATTGAAACGCTATTTATTATTTAAAGGTGAAATGCAAAGTTTTTAAATTCTCAGCTTCACATTTAATATAGGTTGAATAATGATAGATATACCAGTATATCTACTTCACTTGAATTATTTGAATTATCTTGTCTGCTAGGATCTTTTTGAAAGTTGATACACCTAGATTTGCAAAACGTCATCGCGTATCTTTCTTTGATTGTGATGTCACGTCAGACCAGCCGCCAGGAGACTGAACATTACAAGTATTGACGAAAGGCTGTGTGGTCTGATGTAATGTCACAAACCAGCGTTAAACAAGGCCAGATATACAATGTGGATTTCATCTCTGAAATCGACATGGCTTGAGATACCAACATCGAAGCACTTTCAAAAGCTACCAAGCATGCCAGGAGGCAGAATACTTCAAATAAAACCAAATGAAGTAGTTAGGCTGATATTTCAATCATTAAATTGCCCATGAAGAATATGAAAAGGAAATATGAAAACCTTTACATTTCACCTAAAATTATTTATACTTCCAAACATCATCATTGCTTGACTTCGAATATTTGAAAAAAAATATGAGAAACAATAAAACAGGCAAAATAAATAGAGTATACACAGGCGAAGATCTCTTGTTTTAGTGCTCGGAAATACGATAGAACGCGTCTCTGGCCATGTAAGAGCCCTGAAGCTTCCGGGCCTAGGTAGCCCCTGGACCCTCAACTATTCTGCTGTGATAGTGGTCCCTCCAATCACAAATTGCTTCGAGGGGAAATGCTCCTCCTACAGTGAGTGAACAGAGACACCCACCAACATACCACTAGATCATAGATCGACAGGAAAGCCTCTCTAAAATGGAGGATATAAGGGTCGTTTTCACATGTTTGCCAAGATGGCAGATCGATGTATTTTGTTATGGCAATGATTGTCTATTCCACTCTTCCATAACAGATTTCTATGTAGGGAGTAGCCTTATATTAAGGGCAACTACAAAAGGGGGATAATGGGTCATGTACAAGAATTTAGGTGAAGATCAAAATATCAAGGTCACTGCTAATTCAAAATCAGGAATTGCTTAAAATCACAATTTGTGTATGAATGGATACATTTGGGCATTTCTGTTGCATACGATTGAGGTTAAGGTCAACATGATTCGAAAATCAGGACACTGTTTTGTTTTTCGAGTGGATACATTATGGAGATATGTTAAAGGCCACTCTTGCTAATTTTTTAAAAGCTTTGTTCCATAATATGGTACTCACATATTCTTGAGACATGGTGGTAATGATAAGACAGAAATCGACATATTACATATGCATACACACATGATGACAATATTGATGTCTTTTTTGGCTGTAGCCCGAGAATGTGTCCAGTGTGAAGCTTGGCATAAATGACAGAATTATTCTTGAGTAATGGTAATTCAAAACAAAAAAAGGTGACAAAACGAACAAATTTGACCCCCTTCTGACATGCATGCCGCTCAGTTGCACAGGGTGATGTATTTGGATGCTCTTGGCTGGTTACAACATACATCAGTAGTACCGGTATCAGTAATTATGTAGGATCAATCAAGTAATTGAAACTGAAAGACAACTTTAAACAACAAATTGTTTAATGAAGCCTACAAAA
>JAVTVY010047079.1:0-24556 GCA_036873755.1 Hanleya hanleyi | reverse complement strand
TATCCGAGAAAACTACTTCTTATACTACTGATACGTTTGTGAATCCAAATATTATATAGGCTAATATCAAATGTGTGCGTCCGTGCCACTGGGTACTGAAATGGCCATAGTGATAGTCATAGTGAATGATATGGTTGCTTTTAAGACCATTTTTCCCCACCTGTTACGTATCTCACCAATGATTCCCTGTATTGTAGGGGGATGACGGGAGAACGGTGTAACAGGGTGGGCGGTTCGGGAGTCGAACAATCACCTTATGGCTAATGTGAGCAGTTTCTTCGACTCTGGACAAAACCCGTGTTTCATATAGGAAATATACTCAAGTTTTATAGCAAAAATGGTCACATACAAACGTTGAAAGGCGTTCTGTCTATTTTGACCTCCTCATTTTGATATAGGGTGGTATCGATATATCTAAAATATAACACCATCAACCAGAATAGTATACTTCAATGTAATGTTACATTGATATCACATTATAGTTATAGTTGAAGTAATATTATACTGGATATAGGCCCAAAAAAAATAACGAAATATCAATTTCAAATGACTGTCGACGCTGTATTGGATCACTTTCGAGTGCAAGATGTGTTTTACAGTTTAATTAAGACTGGAGTATTTTTCGAGTAAAACGTTTGCGTGGAATTACATATATTAAAGCTCCACTTACAAACTGATATTTCTCTGTTATATGCCCCACCTTTTCGCACTGTTAATTTTTTAATACTTACCATAGATCAGTAGGACGAGAAGGACCACCAGCGCTATGGCTCCTATCAGCCAAATGCATGTAGGAATCTCTACCGTATAGTCATCAAATTGTCCCTTGATCAGCTGAAAATGATCATTTGTGAGATGAGATAAGGAATATACACCAACATATACATTAGGATACTCATAATATTTTATGACTTCTGCTAATATCTAAACAATAGAACATGCATGTGTACTACTCAGCAACGCACGGATTAGTTGTGCCTCTTCAATTATTTTTTTAAAAAATGCCAGTTTTTACCGATTTAGAAGGCTGAGATTAACATACTTTGCTCGGGGTTTGTGCAAAGAGGCTCAAAATGCTAGCTATGCAAAGTCACAATTCTCCGTAGTATCGGAGCAGTAAAGGTAGTAATTCCTGAACTGTGCATAATTTACTTCTAGTTTCTAGGCTTCTCTCAAAATAATCAACAGTCCAGTTAACAGTCCCTGAACGAGCCCCTGTGTATATAACTTACCTGCTGACTCCTCTCAATAATCAACAGTCCAGGTAACAATCCCTGAACGAATCCTGTGCATAAAACTTACCCACCATCTCAAAATAATCAACAGTCCAGGTAACAATCCCTGAACGAGCCCCTGTGTATAATATAACTCACCTGTAGACTCTTCTCAACATTATCAACAGTCCAGGTAGCAATCCCTGATCGAGCCCCTGTCATGCCTGTGTATAATATAACTCACCCGTAGACTCTTCTCAACATTATCAACAGTACAGGTAACAATCCCTGAACGAGTCTTGTGCATATAATCAACAGTCCGGGTAACAATTCTTGAACAAACCCCTGTGTATATAACTTACCTGTAGACTCTTCTCATCATTATCAACAATCCAGGTAACAATCTTTGAACAAGCCTCTGTGTATATAACTTACCTATAGACCCATCTCCACATAATCAACAATCCAGTAAACAAACCCTGAAGGAGCCCGTGTGTATATATGACTTACCTGTAGACTCATAACATTATCAACAGTCCATGTAACAATCCCTGAACGAGCCCCTGTGTTTATAACTTTCTTCTTGTAGACTGATCTCAATTATCAATAGTACAGGTAACAATCCCTGAACGAGCCCTTGTATATAAGCAACTTACCTGTAGACCCATCTCCACATAATCAACAATCCAGTAAACAATCACTGACGGAGCCCGTGTGTATATATACCTTACCTGTAGACTATCTCAACATAATCAACAGTCCAGGTAACAATTCCTGAACAAGCCCCTGTGTATATAACTTACCTGTAGACTCTTCTCATCATTATCAACAATCCAGGTAACAATCTTTGAACAAGCCTCTGTGTATATAACTTATCTGTAGGCCCATCTCCACATAATCAACAATCCAGTAAACAATCCCTGACGGAGCCCGTGTGTATATATGACTTACATGTAGACTCATAACATTATCCACAGTCCATGTAACAATCCCTGAACGAGCCCCTGTGTTCATAACTTTCTTCTTGTAGACTGATCTCAATTATCAATAGTACATGTAACAATCCCTGAACGAGCCCCTGCATGTGTATTTTACTGAAGGAGCCCTGTGTATATAATTTACATGTAGACCCCTCTCTTGACCCTCTCTAGCCCGAAAACATCGACTGAAGAAGTATAATTTACTTTACATTGAGACGTGTTATTGTTGGACCCCTGTGATAGGAAAGTGTTGCCATGCCCCGCCCCTCCCCCTCTATACCTTTCACAGCTAGAGTTTCTGAGTTATCCCCTCTGAATTATCAACAGTCCAGGTAACAATCCCTGAACGAGCCCCTGTGTATATAACTTACCTGTAGGCCCTTCTCAACATTGTCAATAGTCCAGGCAACAATCCCTGAACGTGGTTCTTCACACAGAGGACATTGGGAGAAAAAACGTCCACAATCACATCCTTGACGATAGCAGCACATGGCCTCCTTGTCCGCATCCGGGGATCGCAAGATCTTTAGCAAGGCGAGGGTAGTCTCTTTCAGACCGTCGAGATACCTACCAAATGAAAACTGGATACAGTCGATCGAATATATGATTCAATAATTTGCGAAGATAATCCAAAACGAAATCTTTAGAAGGTGCCAAATCTGGAAAGAATTCGTTTAGGTTTCAGAAGTTATTGTCCGGAATGAAATTTTAACATGGCCCTCAGATAGCATCACCTACAGGCAAATCGGCACGAAAAACAATTCGAAGCGAGAACTTGAGCGAAGATACACTGTTATAAGTCACGCCGTAAATTCACAGTTAAAAGTACTGGCAGAAAAGGTGCCAGTACATTCAACTGTAAAATTACGTCGCACCGTATTTTACAATTACCGCTTTTTAACAGGCTTTTAACTGTAAAATGTTGCACAGTAATTTATTATTACCGTTTATTTGGAGGAATTCAACTGTAAATTAGGTTGCATGTAATGTACAATTACCGTTTTTTTTAAACATCCTTCAAATTGGTATCCCTGTCTACATTTATCGGTTCGGCGGCAACATAGGTCACTGGTAGAGCGAAATGGCCATTGCTCTTTCGCGTATTTCAGCTCTTCGTGTTTACATAATCACGAAGGAATCTGTGAAATTATTACACGAATAGCGTGACACAACTGCAAGTCCGATAAAACCAAACCCAAATCGTATTATAGACCGACAATTAAAGTTAGCCGCTGCGTTCGTCCCAGTGCGTGTTCTGATAATGCTCTGAATGTTGTATCGTACAACGCAGGTGTCGGATGTTTCCTGCAAATGAGCGTTTCGTGTGCAAAGATATCAACCTCCTTTCAGAAGAAACTGGAATTTTATGTTACGTGTGTGCGAAGTTTACCCATTCCAGTTGATGTCAACTGAAATATCACAGTTCAATGTACAGATTAATGTGTTTACGATTAAATGTACTGTAAACTCCAACATACATTTACTGTGAAATAACGGTAATTTATAACAGTGTACCCACAGGCCAAATTTGGAGAGAATACGTTCAGGTTTTCAAAAGATATTGTCTGGAAATGAAATTTCAACATGATACGGTACCCAAATGGCGCCACCGACAAGCAAATCGGCACGAAACACAAGAAGCGAGAACTTGGAGGAAGGTTTCCCACATACCAAATTTTGAAAAGATTCCGCTAAGGATTTCAGAAATTATTGTCCGGAAATAAAACTTTAACCTTACCCCCAGGTGGCGTCACCTACAGGCGAATCGGCACACACACACAACAAAATCCTAAGCGAGAACGTGAGGTACGCACATACCAAATTTGGAAAGAATCTGTTCATCTTTTACGAAAGTTATTGTATGGAAATGCAATCTTAACTTGGTGCACCTAACGAGCGATTGGCGCGAAAGACAATCCCAAGCGAGATCGTGAGGCAACCCCCGCTCCCAACTTTTAAAACAGAGAACTGAATCTGTTTAGTTTTGCAAAAAGGTGACGCCACCCATAAGCAGATCGGCATGAAAAACAATCCCAAGTGAGATTTCCGGGCAAGGTACCTAAAAACAAATTTGGAAAGAATCCATTGAAATTTTTAAAAGTGATTGTCCGGAAACCCAGTTATAAATTGAATCCCAGATGGCACCACCTACATGCGGAACGGCATAAAAAAAAACAATGCCAAGAGAGATATTGAGGCAAGGTCGACACATCCAAATTTTGAAAGAATCAGTCCAGGTACCACAAATTTATTCATTGACAAAGGTACCGTATTCAAAAGTTATCTGACGGAAAAGAAAAGTGTGGGAAAAAAGAAGTAGCGGAAAGCCTAATTATGCAACAATGTACAGTGGTCGACTTTTTTTAATTTTTATTTTCACTTCTTGGGGATTTTCTTTATTTTTCCGCCAATATTTTCCAAGAACTTTGTTTGATTGTCGATGAAAAAATAATAGTAATAAAACAAAAATGATGAAGACGACGTTAGCAGGAATGACAGAATCTAAAGAAATTATGTCATAAACTAGAATAGGTTTTTGGAGAAAACCACCAAGAAAATGAGAAAAAGTAATACCAAATGCAAATAAGAAGAAACAAAAAACTATAAAACAAAGTCGATGTCTCCTAAGGGACCCCGTGAACGTGATATTTAAAGTCAGACAGACAAACGAGCTGGGGAAGCGACAAGTCTCAGGTCTGTTACGATTAGCAACAAATAAACTTTTACTTGCACCTAGCTGATCAACCAGGCTTTTAGATAGTGATGAGTCTTGGTGTCTTTTAGACACCGTATTTTGCAATGAGACAGCCTAAAATTGGGAAGTTTAACATATAAGACTTAGCCTATAGAGATAGGCTTGAGACACACTGTGGTCAGGAAAAAGTGAAAAAAAAATGGAATTGAGACACCCAGTTTTCAAACCTTACCTGAAAGCATGTAATCAACCAAACATATTCATCACCAGCATGACAATCTATAGCATTTGTATAGATTCTCGTAATTATAAATGATAAAGATATTAACTACGTACCAACTCGGGTTAAGGGTGGAAACATCATAGCGGTATGCGTTTTCCTGGATCGGTAAAAATTCCTCCTCGATCCACCCAAATAAAGGTATCCCCACACACATGACTGCACACCATGCGACGAAAGGAAACATCTTGTAAATTTCACTGAATTCAGCTTTACCTATATCACACTTATACAATCTCCACACGTATTCTAACTATAGAGAACAGCGAGAAAACGTAGAGACACGAAACTGCAAACTGATTGCACGGACTGTCAACACAGTCCTAATTGTGACGTCACAGATGTCGCGACGTTACACTCGGCTACTTTCGGCAATTTCCGTTTGGTGAGATCGACGTCAAGTTTTGATACATCAGTGCAGTTTACTCATCAGCGATCTGACCATTTTTATCAAACTATAGGACTAGGACTTCATCTACGTTTCCAACATAGAATTTCCATTATAAAAGAATGAAATAAAATAGGAATTCGCCATATTACTTTATGACAAAAATGGCAAAGCCATAAGGCCATTTTCTTGGAGGTTTTCTCCATTTTTTGCACTTTCTAGTTTATGACATAATTTCGTTAGATTCTGTCATTCCTGAATTACGCCGTCACATTGTCTTCATCTTTTTTATTTTTTTTTAACAAGATGGCACCGCGGATAAATCTAAATGGTTAGGACTGAGAAATATTCTCAGTCCTTACTATTTAGGTTATTTATCCGCGGTGACATCTGGCAAGTGAAGAAATGCAAATACTTGTGTGTGTTCATTTCATGACGTCACAATGGCCAGTCTGTATGGCATAAAATTACCGACGCCAAAACCAACATTCTTTGTCTCTCGAAAATAACATGGGAGAGAATGGCAACATTCGGAGCGTGAACAACAGGGGAATACATGGTGGGTTTTCTGGCATAAATGTTACCAAGTCACGGGATTCACTTTGTTTGGTATATCGGCAGAGCCCCAAAGTCAAGCAACGTTGAGCGTAGACTCATATAAGTGTAGGTAAGAAGGGGAACTCAGTTAAGTGGGAAGGGTGAAACTGTTGCCCGAACTAAATATCCATCCATCCATCCATCCATCCATCCATCAGGTACGATGTTGAGTCCAGTCAGTTGATTCTCCCAGGCATCTCTCATTAAACGAGAGCGAAAAACAATATTCCATCTGCTATCAACAACCCGCGCAACTGGGTACAGATTCCTATGCTACAACATCGTCTCGCACCCGTTTTTATTCATAAATTGAATGAAGTCTGAGTTATGGTGGGGCAGCCAGCTCTGTGTCACAGGACTGCCTGTGACAATACTTTCAGACATCAGGGCATACTTCTGCAGGTCCAATTCGACCAAGCACATTTCAAAGTCGACATCTCTCAGGACTGTCCGTGTGAAATGTGTAAAAATGTGAGGTGACGCAAAAAACTGTATCAATCTCGCTGATTTTCAATAGGCTTCTCTTTTGTGACCACATGCATGTGTGATGTAAGTTTGGTGTACCCAGGGATACATGTGTAGAACTTGATGACCATACCCCAAGGACAATGTTGATTGTAGTACATGTGTAAGATGAATGGACAAATTTGACCCAATGACCCAGAAAATATAAGTGAATCTCAGTGATTTTTGATAGGCTTCTGCTTTAAGACCATAGATGTGAAGTACGTTTGGTGCTCCTGGGCATATTCATTCTTGAGATATGGTGGTAACAGTAAATTTGTGATAAATTAACACAGTTTAATCAATAGGCTATTAATCAGTTAATCTGCACAATATGTAAGTATGATGTAAATTTGGTATTCCTATAGGCATATTCATTCTTGAGATATAGTGGTAACGAGAAATCGGGGAGGGACGGATGGACGTACATGATGACAATACCCTCGGACAAAATTTGCTCAAGGGGTAATAATCTGTAGTGTATAGTGAATTTCAGTACTGATACAAAGCCTAACAAGTTCATTAAGCAGTAAAGTTGACAGACTATAAACCAAGAAGTCCAGAAAAGTATTAAGTATTAAAAATTATGCCCTGGATTGAGAGGATACCAACATGACGAAAGAATAATTAAGGAATGCCATGGGCATTGCCATATAGTTTCCTCATCCTCGCGAGCCAGGGTATTATTGATCAATGTGTTAGGATCGAAACACTGTCTTGGTTAGCTCCCATACCAGTTCTGGATATAAATAGATCAAGGGGTTTCCTTTAAATCAAACTAATGGTGAACATGTTATTTTAAAGCTGCTGATTGCGTCAATTCTTGTGAGGTATGAGATGTGACCGGTTTGACTTTCACCGCGGGTCAAACTGCTTTGATGACAGAGTGAAATCGACATCGGAAGTCAAGGCAAAAACAGCAGGCTTGGGATACCGACATGTTAATTAAAAACAAATGCTGGGATGAAATGCATGAGATTATATAACAGAGGCATCGTCTCAAAAACTCATTCGAATCACCAAAACTGTCAGTAGTAGGGAAAAGGCTTTTCAGCGCGTACTTTCCAGGGAAATAACTCTGTTTTGTGGAGGTCACGTGGAGGGGGCGCCACCAGGCCAAGAGACCAAAAACTACCTCCAACACAGAAGAGTTCCAATCTAGGGGGAGGTAACTCCGGGTCACTATTGTTCCGGCAAAGGGTCCCTGGTCATGTATTCATCCTCGGTGATGCGGCCTGGCGGTGATGCGGTCGCGGGAAAAAGCTTCCGCCGAGAAAAAGTAGTCCCCAGATTTCAAATACGCTGCATGGTCCGATTGGGTCGAGTGAGGTATCAAAGTGAAGCATTCGTGAAGGGGCATCCAGTCATGGGTGGGTGTATGTAAAATTAGGATTTTTTCCAGAAACTATAAAAAGCGGAACACGGACTTCACCCCTAAAATAGGGAAAAACACCTATCAACCCTAGCCAAAAGGGCTAATATCGGTCCCCGGGCTTATTGAGACCTGACTATCAAGTCAATGGGGTGGGTGCATGTAAAATTAGGATTTTTCCCCGAAATTATAAAAAGCGGAACACGGACTTTACCCCTAAAATAGGGGAAAACCCCTATCAACCCTAGCCAAAAGGGCTGATATCGGTCCCGGGCTTATCGGGGCCTGCCTATCAAGTCAATGGGGTGGGTGCATGTAAAATTAGGATTTTTTCCCGAAACTATAAAAAGCGGAACACGGACTTTACCCCTAAAATAGGGGAAAACCCCTATCAACCCTAGCCAAAAGGGCTAATATCGGTCCCCGGGCTTATCGGGGCCTGCCTATCAAGTCACTGGGGTGGGTGCATGTAAAATTAGGATTTTTCCCCGAAACTATAAAAGCGGAACACGGACTTTACCCCTAAAATAGGGGAAAACCCCTATCAACCCTAGCCAAAAGGGCTAATATCGGTCCCCGGGCTTATCGGGGCCTGCCTATCAAGTCAATGGGGTGGGTGCATGTAAAATTAGGATTTTTTCCCGAAACTATAAAAAGCGGAACACGGACTTTACCCCTAAAATAGGGGAAAACCCCTATCAACCCTAGCCAAAATGGCTAATATCGGTCCCCGGGCTTATCGGGGCCTGCCTATCAAGTCAATGGGGTGGGTGCATGTAAAATTAGGATTTGTCCCCGAAAATATAAAAAGCGGAACACGGACTTTACCCCTAAACTAGGGGAAAACCCCTATCAACCCTAACCAAAAGGGCTAATATCGGTCCCCGGGCTTATCGGGGCTTGCCTATCAAGTCAATGGGGTGGGTGCATGTAAAATTAGGATTTTTTCCCGAAACTATAAAAAGCGGAACACGGACTTTACCCCTAAAATAGGGGAAAACCCCTATCAACCCTACCCAAAAGGGCTAATATCGGTCCCCGGGCTTATCGGGGCCTGCCTATCAAGTCAATGGGTTGGGTGCATGTAAAATTAGGATTTTTTCCCGAAACTATAAAAAGCGGGACACGGACTTTACCCCTACAATAGGGGTCTGTATTATACAATATAAGGGAGAATGCCTGTATGGGGTATGGGGATGGTCAATTTTTTTCGTGGGCTTTACTATGGCTTGTTGGGTCTCGTTTTTCTCGTTTCGCCAAGAAAATGACATTGGGAAGGGTCCCGGAGCGAATCGGTGAAATTTTTGGGAAAAGTCACCGAGGTCTGTATATAGGCTCATACTGGCTATATGAGGGAGGGGAGGGGTGGTCAATTTTTTTGTGGGTGTTACTATGGCTTGTGGGGTCTCGTTTTTCTCGTCTCACCAAGAAAAACACGATGGGAGGGGTCCCGGGGCGAATCGGTGAAATTTTTGGAAAAAGTCACCGAGGTCTGCATATAGTCCATACTGGCTATATGGGGGTATAGGTTCAACCTGGGAAATTCACACACGTTCATTATGATATGGGTTGTGGGGTCTCGTTTTTCACGTCTCGTCATTCAGAACACAATGGGAAGGGTCTCGGAGCGCAACGGTGAAATTTTTGGAAAAGTACCACCGGAGCGAATCGGTGAAATTTTGGGGAAAAGTACCGGGTAGGCCTGTATATAGGCCTATAGGCTGGCTATACGGGGGTATAGGTTCAACCTGGGAAATTCACACACGTTCATTGTGATATGGGTTGCTTGGATTTGTTTTTCACGTCTCGTCATTTAGAACACGATGGGAAGGGTCTCGGAGCGCAACGGTGAAATTTTTGGAAAAGTACCATATAGCCCATATAGTCCCATACTGGCTATATGGGGGTATAGGTTCAACCTGGGAAATTCACATACGTTCATTGTGATATGGGCTGTTTGGATTTGTTTTTCACGTCTCGTCATTTAGAACACGATGGGAATGGTCCCGGAGCGAAACGGTGAAATTTTTGGAAAAAGTTAAGCGAGGCCTGGGTAGGCCCATAGGCCTATACTGCATGGCTATGGGGGTATAGGCCCATACGGTGGTGGACGTTTTGGGGTCTAGTTGAGCTCCTATTGACCCTATGATGTCGTATGAGGTCTTATTTTGAAGCTCCCGTAGAGTTTGTAATGTATCGACTAATGGTTTGTCCGTTTTCAATAGTCTGCGCATGCGCAGTCTGGCCATAGTGTAGAAAGCAGGCATGTTGGTGGGGTATGACGGTGTGTGTTTGGGGTAGAGACGGACCGCTATGGATCCGAATGGGTCGTGGAAGGTGTCAAAGTGAAGCTTGTGTGGGTTAGAGTCAGAATGGCGTGTTTTTGAGTGCAAGTCGCGTCAATCTGCGCATGCGCAGTTGGTTGTAGTAAGTAAAGTGGCCATTTTGGGGCAGTACAGGAAGGTATTTGGGGTCGAGATGGATCATCCTTGGTCCGAATGGGTCCTGGGAGGTGTCATGTTGTAGCTCTCGGGGTGTACAGCCCCATTTGAGGGATGTTCCCGTTATCTGTGACGTCATCGGTGACGTCATCAGGACGAGTAGTAGCGAAAGTGGGCATTTTAGGAAAGTGCAGGAAGGTATTTGGTGTAGAGATGGACCCTCCTTCGTCCGAATGTGTCGTGTGGGGTGTCATTTTGTAGCTCTCGGGGTGTAGACCCCGATTTGAGGAATGTTCACAGCATCTTTGACGTCATCGGTGACGTCATCAGTACGAGTAGTAGCGACAGTGGGAATTTTGGAGCAGTGAAGGAAGGTATTTGGTGTAGAGATGGACCATCCTTGGTCTGAATGCGTCCTGTGGGGTGTCATCTTGTAGCCTTCGGGTGGGAGACCACGATTTTAAGGGATGTCCACAGCATCTGTGACGTCATTGGTGACGTCATCAGTACAAGTAGTAGCGAAAGTGGGCATTTTGGGGCAGTGCAGGAGGGTATTTGGTGTAGAGATGGACCATCTATATCTGTCATGCGTATTATACAGTATCTGTCCTGTATTATACAAATCTGTGCTGTATTATACTATATCTGTCCTGTATTGTACCATATATGTCCTGTATTATACCAAATCTGTGCTGTATTATACAATAGTTGCCCTCTATTATACCATATCTGTGCTGTATTATACCATATCTGTCCTGAATTACACCATATCTGTGCTGTATTATGCAATATCTGTGCTGTATTACGCAATATCTGTCCCGTGTTATACAATATCTGTCTTATATTATAGCAAATATGTCCTGTATTGTACCATATTTGTCCAGTTATACAATATATGTTCTGTATTATACCAAATCTGTGCTGTATTATACAGTACCTGTCCTGTATTATACCAAATCTGTGCTGTATTATACCATATGTTTCCTGTATTGTACCATATATGTCCTGTATTATACATTATATGTTCTGTATTATACAATCGGATAGCGGTTATCGTGAATAACAACAAGTTCAGCAATGTTTATATAGTTTATTATCCCCAATGTTACATCATACCCAGGCTGGGGGAGCCGCCCTGGGTATGTTTAGTATGTTCACAGCAAAACAAATTGAAATATCAAACACCATGTTTTATTATTTAACGCACCGTCACATTAGGTACAAGTGTTTACTGAGCTCAAGTCAACGATCAGCATGTAGACATAGAGAGTATGTGCGGCATGTTATGGTATTCATCAGTGCACGGGTGACGCATTCAACCGATGGCGGTGATCGGTCAGCTTGGTAAGGAAAAACGTGACATTGGTTACCCTCTCTACCACCCATTGTGTGTTGGGGCGTTGACGATGTGCCCATCTCAAGGCATCCACGGTGCCCAGTATCTCCAGCATCGTCTCTAGTGACCTTCGGTTAATGATGGTGAACGGCTGGTCAGACACATAGATATTATTGCCGGGATAATAATACCGTAACTGGTCCGTCTTTTTGTGACGTAAGATGTACCCGAAAGCGACATTCAATTTGAAGGCCGTAGTTTGCTCTTTGAAGATGGCTTCCACGTAGCTGCGTAGACGGGTGAGGTTGGTCAGTGGGAAATTGTAAATATCTTGAATAGGGCCATGAGGATGGAAGCAGTCCGCGTGTCATGGACCAATGGCGCCGATCGATGTCACTCACTGGATGGTTGTCCTGTAAGAGATCGCCCAGAAAATGTTCGATGTTGTCAGGCGTATGACTCGAAACCGTAACGCTGGGGTCCGGCTGGATATCCAGGCTCTTCTGCACTGTGGATATAGGTGGGCTCTCCTTCATCGCATCACCAGTGGCGTTCGTCTCCCCGGGCTTATCTTCACTGGATCTGACCTTCCGCGGCTCCTCTTCAGTAGGAAGTTGTCGCTCATGCCATGGTACCGGGGCATAAACCAAACGTTGGTATCGCAGCAACTGACTGGTCAGTTTAAAAAGCCGACCACAATCCTCGCATGGACGCTTGGGTGGCCCATGAATTGAACGTTCATGGCGCAGTAAAGCATCTTCCCGATTAAATGACCGTGCGCAGGTTATACAAGTATACAGTCCGTCGTTGTGGGTGACCGTGTCGTGGCGACGTAACTTGTCTAGACGAGTAAACTGCTTCCGGCAAGTTGTGCAAGTGAACATCTTGGTGGTTGACAGAGTACCTGATGAAACGGCCAGGCCGCTTTCCTTTTTTAGCACGCTAGCTGGTGATCTATTTTTAGCACACTCAGTTCAACTACCCCAAGTCGAGGACCGTGATGTACTGGTGTACGACTGAGCCGCATTGCGCGCGCGTGTGTGTGTATGTGTGTGTGTGTGTGTGTGTGTGTGTGTGGGCAGTGGATTTTACATCCAGGATCTTGTCATCATCCGGGTTTCCGAGTGGGGTTTTCCCGTCGTTCCTCCGTCTTCCATCCGGGTACTGTGGTTTTACATCCGGGTCCTCAGCTTGCATCCAGGTTTTTCATGAGCCACATTGCGTACGTGTGTGTGTTTGTGTTTGAGTCCAATCGTGCACCATGTCGAATTACGTTCTCTCCGAAAACTTCCTCTCATTGCATCAATATGCTCAGATCCATCCAATATAAACACAACCAAGAGACATCAACACCAACAGGCACATTGCGTAATACACGTTTTATTATCCTCACAGCACCACCACCACCACTACCACCACCACCACCACCACCTAGCGTTGCCGCCGTCAACGATCAGCGTATAGACATATAGAGTATGTATGGCATGTTATGGTATTCATCAGTGCATGGGTGAAGCATTCAGCCTATGGTGTAGTCGGTCAGCTTGGTGACGAAAAACGTGACATTGGTCATCCTCTCTACGACCCACTGGGTGTTGGGGCGTTGTTGTTGGGCCCATTCCAAGGGGTCCACGGTGTCCAGTTTCTCCAGCATCGTCTCTAGCGACGTCTTATCCGTGATGGTAAAGGGTTGGGCAATTACCCGGATGCTACTGCTCGGGTAAAAGTATCGGACTTGGTCTGCCTCCTTATGCTGTAGCACATAACCAAACGCCAGATTCAACTTGAAGGCCGTAGTTTGATCGTTGAAGATGGCTTCCACGTAGCTACGTAGATGGGCGAGGTCGGTCAGTCGGAAATTGTAGATATCTTGAATAGGGCGATGACGGTGGAAGCAGTGCCGGATCATGGGCCAATGGCGCCGATAGATGTCACTCACTGGATGATCGTCGTGTAAAAGATCGCTAGGAACATTTATGGGTTCGTCCGCGAAGTGTACTTTGCCCTCTACGTCGTTCAAAATCTGGCTCAAGGTCTTGCCGTCGGATTTTGACTGTTGAATTAAGGCGACATCATCATCATCGGCCCTCATGCGATGGGTGGAAGTTTCCTCTGTTTCGATACTGGTGCCTACGGGCTTCTCTACCAGCAAACGTGGCTGCGGAACAGGGTGTCGTGTGCGTTGGTCTCGCAGCAACTGACTGGTCAGTTTGAAAAGCCGACCACATTCTTCGCATGGACGCTTGGGTACTTCATAGCGTGCACGTGTGTGGTGCTGTAAATGATCCGGGCGCTGAAACGACAGTGTACATATCGTACAGCTATACCGGGCGGTTCCTTCGTGCTTGATAGCCTCATGGCGGCGCAAGTCGTGCAGACGAGTGAATGATTTCGATCACGTAGTAAAAGTGAACATCTTGGTGGTTGACAGAGTGTCTGATGAAACGGCCAGGCCGCTTCCCTTTTATAGCACGCTAGCCGGTGATCTATTTTTAGCACACTCTACCTCAAGTCGAGGATCGAGACTGGTGTACTGATGTACGACTGAGCCGCATTGCGCGCGCGTGTGTGTGTGTGTGTGTATGTGGGCTGTGGATTTTACATCCGGGATCTTGTCAACATCCGGGTTTCCAAGTGGGTATTTTCCGTCGTTCCTCCGTCTTCCATCCGGGTACTGTGGTTTTACATCCGGGTCCCATCTTACAGCCGGGTTTTGGACACCTGCTGACCTCAATAATTTGCATATGACCTCTGTGAGGTCACTTCCGCTTCCGTTTACGTGACCGGAACTGACCTTTGGCCCCTGCGCGGGCTAACAATACCGGATAAAAAATACGACATCATAGGGTCAATAGGGGCTCACCTAGACTCCAAAACGTCCACCCCGTATGGGCCTATACCCCCATAGCCATGCAGTATAGGCCTATGGGCCTACCCAGGCCTCGGTTAACTTTTTCCAAAAATTTCACCGTTTCGCTCCGAGACCCTTCCCATCGTGTTCTAAATGACGTGTGTGAATTTCCCAGGTTGAACCTATATCCCCATATAGCCAGTATGGACTATATGCAGACCTCGGTGACTTTTTCCAAAAATTTCACCGATTCGCTCCGGGACCCCTCCCATCGTGTTTTTCTTGGTGAGACGAGAAAAACGAGACTCCACAAGCCATATTAACACCCACAAAAAAATTGACCACCCATCCCCCTCATATAGCCAGTATGAGCCTATATACAGATCTCGGTGACTTTTCCCAAAAATTTCACCGATTCGCTCCGGGACCCTTCCCATTGTCATTTTCTTGGCGAAACGAGAAAAACGAGACCCCACAAGCCATAGTAAAGCCCACGAAAAAAATTGACCATCCCCATACCCCATACAGGCATTTTCTCTTATATTGTATAATACAGACCCCTATTGCAGGGGTAAAGTCCGTGTTCCGCTTTTTATAGTTTCGGGAAAAAATCCTAATTTTACATGCACCCACCCCATTGACTTGATAGGCAGGCCCCGATAAGCCCGGGGACCGATATTAGCCCTTTTGGCTAGGGTTGATAGGGGTTTTCCCCTATTTTAGGGGTAAAGTCCGTGTTCCGCTTTTTATAGTTTCGGGAAAAAATCCTAATTTTACATGCACCCACCCCATTGACTTGATAGGCAGGCCCCAATAAGCCCGGGGACCGATATTAGCCCTTTTGGCTAGAGTTGATAGGTGTTTTCCCCTATTTTAGGGGTAAAGTCCGTGTTCCGCTTTTTATAGTTTCGGGAAAAAATCCTAATTTTACATGCACCCACCCCATTGACTTGATAGGCAGGCCCCAATAAGCCCGGGGACCGATATTAGCCCTTTTGGCTAGGTTGATAGGTGTTTTCCCCTATTTTAGGGGTAAAGTCCGTGTTCCGCTTTTTATAGTTTCGGGGAAAAATCCTAATTTTACATGCACCCACCCCATTGACTTGATAGGCAGGTCCCAATAAGCCCGGGGACCGATATTAGCCCTTTTGGCTAGGGTTGATAGGTGTTTTCCCCTATTTTAGGGGTGAAGTCCGTGTTCCGCTTTTTATAGTTTCGGGAAAAAATTCTGATATTACATACACCCACCCATGGCTGGATGCCCCTTCACGAATGCTTCACTTTGATACCTCACTCGACCCAATCGGACCATGCAGCGTATTTGAAGTCTGGGGACTACTTTTTCTCCGCGGAAACTTTTTCCCGCGACCGCATCACCGCCAGACCGCATCACCGAGGATGAATACATGCCCAGGGGCCTTTTGCCGGAACTATAGTGACCCGGAGTTACCTCCCCCTAGATTGGAACTCTTCTGTGTTGGAGGTAATTTTTGGCCTCTTGGCCTGGTAGCGCCCCCTCCACGTGACCTCCACAAAACAGAGTTATTTCCCTGGAAAATACGCGCTGAAAAGCCTTTTCCCTACCACTACTGTCCAGGTAAACCATCTGCGAGGATTTAGGATTTGCCTGGACTTGTGAAGATGTAGTTTCCTAAGAGGAGGTCATTTCCTTATGCTTACTTACTGAAGGACTGACTCAGATGTGTGCTGTCCAATATAGGAAACATTCACCCCCCGCCCCCCACCCTCCTCAAAAATGCCCATTAAACTTGAAAATACAATAGAAGTATCTTTGTCAATACTGAATGTTTTATTCTGTATTAGTTGAACACATGTAGAAAATACAAGAATTAGTTCTCCAATGTTATCAGTTGGCAAACACAGTACAGGGTTAAAGTAAATGCCTTTGATATTTTCGATTAACTTAACTGGAAAAAGAAGAAAAGCTAAAATTCATGCCCCTAAACAACATTTGGAAGAGTATTTCTGGATCAAGATGACTGATTTCATACTGTACAATGCATAATTGTCATCGATAAGAAGAGCTGTTTTTTACTCTTCTGAATTTGAATGGGACTGATTGGGACTGATGACTCGCTCTTCTTAAATCCTAAGCATTGAACTTTTTCTCTCCAAATTGATGACATAACTGTCTTATACCAGGGTGTTATCATTCTGAACAAAATAGAAAGCTGCATCAGAAGCATATTCCCAGGAATAATAGCAGTGTTTAATGTATTAGAGACTCATGGTGAATTATTCTGAGTAAGTTAATGTCATGTAGTAAATCACTGGCAAACACTTTAATTCCTTTACAGTAATTCTCATGTTTGAAGCTATAGTGAGTGACCATATCATGTCCTCGTCCCAGACATCCATGGAATAAGGCAGGGCACTCATGTTCTGCTGCCATTCACAATGTCATATCAGTCAACATCCAATTTCAAGAAATTCCCAACCACAGTCAACAGGCCAGACGTTGCAATCTGTAAATGTCCTTTCACAATGAACAATGGTGTGGTCACTTGCTCTGAAAATATACAAAGAAACGAAATTGAAGGTTTATTGTTAGAATGTAATTAGAACATGAATCGGTCTGACCGTCACCTTCAATAATATTTGTGTCATTGTCATCACTCGAATTTCAATATGGGCATTGTTTGAAGCCATGCTGACATGAATTTAGTGAAAAATTAATGATGGGTGAACCAACCTTGTAGTCAAACTTACAAAATTGCAGCATAGGCTGCATTCATGCTGGGATCATGCTGTGTTGCAGCATATGCTGAAATAATGCTGGATCCACTTCAACGAAACATAAGCCATGCTGCATCCCAGCATATGCTGCAACCATTGTGGGGAATCAAATTCAAAAGTTAATTGTATGGAAACATTTTAACAGTAACTTGACCTCCAGCTGGCTCCACCTATAGCACCCTACTGAATCGACAAGTATGATTGTAGGTAAACACCGCCGGTCACGTGTCAAATCACAGTCAATGGTACGTTTTTCAGTGCTTTCGTTATCAAGCGTGGGCGTGTGTCTGACCAAACGACAGTGACCACAGCCGAAAATGAACGATTTTCAGCATATCGATGACAGGTATGGTTACTGGTGTCCAGTCATCTTTTGATGGAGAGATATCGTACTATATTGTCACCAAATGTAGGGTTATTACTATTTCAAGTTAACAAAAATTTTAAACATTTTTGCGGCGAGAGGTGTTTTTAGGTGTTGGTGGACAGTCCATGGTAGGTATTAGTGTGAGGAAATGAGCACAAAATAAACACGTGGGAACTTACTACCTGCCTCATGTATCACTGACTCATTCATCTCTCGATTCCTTTCACGTGTGTGTGTTTAAGAGGAATATGAACCATTAATAGTTTATTCTCTGTCTGTCTGATATTACGACAGTCCATGGTATCATCATCGGATCGATCGACAGTCCATGGTAGGAAGAAATACGGTCAGTCCGAACTGACGTGAACCGTGTAACCTTGGCCAATGATTCGCCAAATGGACTGTTGCCCTCCCCGATTTCTCGTTACCACTATATCTAAAGAATGAATATGCCTAGGAATACCAAATTTACATCATACTTACATATTGAGCAGATTAACTGATTAATAGCCTATTGATTAAACTGTGTTAATTTATCACAAATTTACTGTTACCACCATATCTCAAGAATGAATATGCCTTGGAATACCAAATTTATATCATACTTACATATTGTGCAGATTAATTGATTAATAGCCTATTGATTAAACTGTGTTAATTTATCACAAATTTATTGCTACCACCATATCTCAAGAATGACTATGCCCAGGAGCACCAACTTACTTTACATCTATGGTCTTAAAGCAGAAGCCTATCAAAAATCAGTGAGATTCACTTATATTTTCTGAGTCATTGGGTCAAATTTGTCCATTCATCTTACACGTGTACTACAATCAACATTGTCCTTGGGGTATGGTCATCAAGTTCTATACATGTATGCCTGGGTACACCAAACTTACATCACATATGCATGTGGTCACAAAACAGAAGCCTATTGAAAATCAGCGAGATTGATACAGTTTTACACATTTCACACGGACAGTCCTGAGAGATGTCGACTTTGAAATGTGCTTGGTCGAATTGGACCTGCAGAAGTATGCCCTGATGTCTGAAAGTATTGTCACAGGCAGTCCTGTGACACAGAGCTGGCTGCCCCCACCATAACTCAGACTTCATTCAATTTATGAATAAAAACGGGTGCGAGACGATGGTGTAGCATAGGAATCTGTACCCAGTTGCGCGGAGTAGTGTATAACGAGCAACTAAAGTTAACTTTCACCCGGATGTAACTATGACGTCACAACTGTATGGTTTGTAACGAGGCTTTTGATTGGTTGAATTGTAAGTGTGAGGTTGAATTTGATTGGTTGAGGTGTCGTCCCTGTTGTAAAGCAAGATGGTGGGTGTCGGCCCTGTTGTAAAGCAAGATGGCGGCGTGATAGCAAGATGGCGGTGTGGTTCGGAGATGTTCGGAGATGTTCGGGTGTGTTCGGGCCTGTTCGGGCCTGTTCGCGAAGGGTGGAAAGCAAGATGTCGGTTGTCGGTCCTGTTGTAAAGCAAGATGGCGGTTGTCGTCCCTGTTGTAAAGCAAAATGGTGGCTGTGGGCCCTGTTGTAAAGCAAGATGTCGGAGTTGGTTCGTGAATGTTCGGGAATGGGGTGAAAAACATATAAAAGTAGGTGATTTTTAGTGAATGGGTTATAATCATTGGACTACTTTGGGAAGTTTTTTCACCACTGACCTGATTTGCCTGCCTGCCTGCCTGCCTGTCCAGCCATCCTGCCTGACCAGTTCCAGCTCCTGCCTGACCCGTTCCAGCTCCTGCCTGACCCGTTCCTGTCTGACCTGTAACCATCCAACCAGCCAGCCAGCCTGCTCCTGCCTGCCTACTTGTCCAGCCAGCCTGCCTGACCAGCTCCTGCCTGACCTCTAACCAGCCACCCTGCCCCGTGTGTTTGGAAGCATGATACGTGGAGAAGATTTTCCCTTTGACCCAGCAGTCCCTCCTGTAGAAGTTTTGCCTGAAGACGAGCGTGTGAGGCAGCTTTATCAACGACAGTGGGCTAC
The DNA here is from genome assembly GCA_036873755.1 of Hanleya hanleyi. Classification (NCBI taxonomy): domain Eukaryota; kingdom Metazoa; phylum Mollusca; class Polyplacophora; order Lepidopleurida; family Hanleyidae; genus Hanleya; species Hanleya hanleyi. The sequence continues at coordinate 4,767 of JAVTVY010047079.1, read as the reverse complement.
CATACGCCATTGTTTTCACCGTGACCGTCGTCTATTGGATTTGTATAACTTTCGACTGGAAGACCTCACCTATTTGTCTACCTACGCTGAGAGCATATTTAGAGACCAGGTGACAGCGTTCAAGTTGAATATGACATTTGGGTATATTTTACGGCAGAAGAACACGGACCAGCTGCGGTATTATTACCCGAGTAATAATACGTATGTGTTTGACCAGCCGTTCACCGTAACGGAAGACATTTCCCTGCAGCCACTGCTCGAACAATTGACTACGTTGGATCCGTTGCAATGGGCCCTGTTGCAACGTCCCAATACCGAATGGCTTGTGGAAAGGGTGACCAACGTCACATTTTTCGTCACGAAAATGAGAGATCATCCTATCGGTGCTCCTGTACTACTCCCTCCTTGGCTGCTTCGTCGACGCGGACTGTATGCATTAACGCGAGGGGTAAAGGGGGCCTACAAAGATCGGAAATGTTTGTTTCGGTGTTTGGCCGTACATGTGGACGAGTGTGACCCCAAGGCTTGTGACACAGTGGCCAATCACTATTGGCAACAGTACTTAGAGCAGCAAGACATGGATGAGCGTCACTTCCGTGGCGTTCCTTTCAAGAATTTGGATGACGTGGAAACCTTATTTAACATCAATATCTTTGTATACCGATTACAACGGCAGGACGATACATTGGTGGCTGAATTGGTGCGTCGTTCCACAGAACGGTACGCTTCTACCATGAAAGTGAATGTGTTCGACTACAATGGCGTGAGTCATTTTTCGTTGATACACAATATGAGCCAGTATTGTGAGTCTTACAGTTGCGCTCAATGCCATCGGGTGTTTCACCGTACCTCCAACTTACATCGACACGAGAAGATTTGTACGAACGCTGTGAAGCGAGTCTATCCTGGTGGTGTGTATCATAATACGCCTACTATTTTCGAGGAACTGGCCGATGAGGGTCTCATCATACCGGAGGCGGACCGTTATTTTCCCTACCGGGCGGGTTATGATTTTGAGGCCTTGTTGGAGCCCATGGACTTGTTTTCAGCCAAAACACAGTGGACGCAGCGCCATATTCCCCTCAGTGTGAGCATTTCCAGCAACGTACCTGGCTATGACGCTGCACCGGTCTGTTTCGTGTCTACCGGGGATGCCCATGAGTTAATCTCCCGCATGATGGGGTATTTAGAAGAAGTCAGCGCGGCTAGTACGGAATTGTTGGTGTGCAAGTTCCAGGACATACTGGACCAACTGGACGATCGGATTCCTATACCGGGTGTAGCGTTTAGTGATGATGAAGAGTCGGAGTCGGAGTCGGAGTCGCAGTCGGAGCCCATGCAGTCGCAGGATGTGCCTTTACCCAAACCGTATGCCGAGAAATTGAAAGTGCGCTTCTTACAATACCTAGGCCAGTTACCGGTGCTGGGGTTCAACTCGGGGCGCTATGATTTGAACATGGTGAAGGAATTTCTCTACCCTTACTTGGCCCAGGCGAATACCATCAAGTCGGTCATCAAGAAGATCAATAATCATATGGCCCTGACTACCACATCACTCCGTTTCCTGGATGTACGCAACTACCTAGCGCCTAATTATAGTTATGATCAGTGGGTGAAGGCGTATGACTGTGCACAAACGAAAGGTCGGTTCCCTTACACGTATATATCGACGCTCGACCGTTTGGCGGAAACACAGTTGCCACCGCGGGAGGCCTTCTTTAACGATTTGAAGCAAGTGGAATGTCCGGAAGACGCGTACCGTGAACTAGAGCAGGTATGGAACGACCAACACATGGAGACGATGCGAGATTTCCTCATATGGTATAATAACCTGGATGTGGTTCCTTTCCTGGAAGCGGCTGACAAAATGGTTCAACTGTTTCGTCGTGAAATGCATGTGGACATCTTCAAGGAGTGTTTAAGTTTACCGGGTGTGGCGCTTCGCCATCTTTTTCAAGCGTGTCCGACGTACTTTTCGTTGATACAGCAGAAAGATGCGGACATGCATGAGTGTTTAAAGGAGAACATTGTGGGTGGTCCCAGTCTTATATTCCACCGTTATCACGAGAAGGACGTGACTACTCTGCCCGGTGGAAAATCTTGTGCTAAGATTATTGGTTTCGATGCCAATGCGTTGTACTTGTGGTCACTCGCCCAACCTATGCCCAGTGGACATTATACACGTTGGTTGGCCGAAGGGCAGCATTTTACGCCCCAACGCGCTTCTTCCAAACATCTCGCCGACCAGTGGATAGATTGGGAAGCCTATCGACGGGGAATTACTATACGACACCAGACCAACGCCACAGAGAAGCGCATAGGCGATCGTCGCCTCCCCGTCGATGGGTTTGCCCTGGTGGGTAACACACCCACTGTATTCCAAGTTTACGGTTGCTATTGGCACGGTCACGGATGCCATTTTAGTGCTGGGTGTTTCAACGACCGACGTGGGAAAACAGGTGAGGAATTACGGAAAGAAGTGGTGGAGAACGCGGATTATGTGAAAGAGAGAGGTTACCATCTCATTGAGATGTGGGAGTGTCAATTTCACACCCTGTGTGAGGCTCTACCTCATTTACGGCGTTTCTTAAAAGAGCGTGAGTATCCGTTGAGTCGTCGTCCACTGCTGAGTCTACCCCAGATGTTCGACGCCATTCGTTCGGGGGACCTGTACGGCTTTGTCGAATGTGATTTGCATGTTCCCGACACTCTCAAACCTGTCTTCGCCCAGTGCCCGCCCATCTTTAAGAACACGCTGGTGGGTCGAGATGATATTGGGACCACCATGGGGGCCTACGCAAATCAACACGAGTGTTTACCGCATCCGCGTCGCATGTTAATTGGTAGTATGTGGGGAGAGAAGATGTTGTTGGGCACTCCGCTGCTGCAGTGGTATATGCGGCACGGTCTGGAGATTACGAAAATACACCAAGTCATACAGTACGTACCTCACGCCTGTTTTGTGGCGAATGCCGACATTGTGACGTCTGCCCGTCGTCAAGGCGACCAAGACCCCAGTAAGGCCATCATCGGTGAAAGTTGGAAGCTCACGGGCAACGGCTATTATGGTAAAACGGTAACCAACCAGGATAAGCACGTGAACGTGAACATTTGTACGACGACTCAAGCCCGCAAAAAGGTCAATTCTCCTCTCTTTCGGTCGGTGGAGGTCATCGATGACGACACGTATGAAATCACTTCAGCCAAGAAGACTATCCGTTACAACTTACCCCTGCAGATTGGATGTATGGTATACCAGGTGGCCAAGCTGCGCATGCTGCAGTTTCTATATGACTTTATGGGTGTCTATTTTAATGCATCAGACTGGCAACTCATGGAGATGGACACGGACTCGGCCTACATGGCCGTCTCTAATGCGGATTGGGAGTCCCTGGTGAAACCCGAGTTACGGCACCAGTATGAGATGGAACGGGACCAGTGGTTACCGCAACGTGACCATTACCAGTATGATAAGCGGACGCCCGGGCTCTTCAAGCTGGAGTGGAGTGGGGATGCTATGATTGCGCCCTCCTCCAAGACGTATTACTGTTACGGGGGAGACGAAAATAAGTTTAGCTGCAAAGGAGTGAACCGGCGCGATCCCAACATCGACAAAGCTCTTTACCTGGACGTGTTGCAAAGCCAGGCCAGTGCGAGTGGCACGAATCGAGGATTTCGCGTGGTGGACCATCAGATACGCACCTATACCCAGCAACGAGACGCCTTTACTTTCTTTTATCCCAAACGAAAAGTATTGGCCGACGGTGTCAGCACTACCTACTTGGACTTGTAAAAAATGTGGAACATTAACTGTGGAGTCACGAGTTATAAAACTGTAAAAAAGTCAGGATGGCCGAGTGGTCTAAGGCGCCAGTCCTAAGTGCTGGTGGGCGCAATCCCGTCTTAGGTTCAAATCCTACTCCTGGCAGAACTTTTTTTTTTTTTTTTTGTACCTTAATCACTACTACTACTACTATTCTATGTGTACATACCACCTGTATTCTATTTGTATATATCCTTCTTGTTGACTTAAATAAAGAGAGAGAGTCAAATCATTTTTTGTGTTTTTTCAACCCTTTATTCAACAATGCACGTCAGAACAACAACGTCATAACAATATAATGTGATAATAATAATATGGGGTCTGCGCAGTACATGTTTTAAGTTAACCAGAGAAATGGCGCATGCACATTAAAACGAGAGGCCGTCCAGTCATAGACCAGGACATCACGGTCTTCGGCTTGACAATAATCATCAAACATATGTACAATGGTGGGCAGTGAATGTCCTCTACTCCGGTGAGTGAGATAAAACGCACAGTACTGTCCGCACACACTACTCAAGGGGCCTTGTAATCTTTGCGTATTCCAACGCCACTCTGTCGTTGAGACGTCCATGAATTTCACTAAATCGGCATGGAGGGGTGCAAGTCCGTAGGAATCAAAGTATTCGCCTTGGCCTTGGGTGTCCACGTACACCGCTATCCAATGTTCACCGGGTCGACTCTTCGGGTCTGTATTCAGAATGTAGGCTGCAGGGGTGGTGGAGTGGTTGGGAAACACATTGCGTGGAAATACACCTCGAAAGGGGATCTTGGCATCTCGCTGGAGTATATCCATCAGCTGTTCTGTATCCATGTTTAGCTGGAGAAGTCACACAGCACGTTTCTTTGCGCATCCACGCTGATGACGTTGTCAAACTCGGCGTAGCAAATCACGTTGATGGTGCTGGGTAGAGGTACGGAGAAACGCAGTTCCAACCGTAGGT
>JAVTVY010047078.1:0-22929 GCA_036873755.1 Hanleya hanleyi | reverse complement strand
CAGTGGTTTCACATCCGGGACCTTGTCAACATCCGGGTTTCCCAGTGGGTTCTTCCATCCGGGTACTGTGGTTTTACATCCGGGTTTTTCCATGTTTACTGTCACGTGACCGGAACCGGAAGTTGTCACAAGACGGGTGGGACCCACTTGCGTCTGTCAGTATGTGTGTGTGTGTGTGTGCATGCGTGTGTGTATGTGTGTGTGTGTTTGTGGGTGTGCGTGTATGTGTGGGTATGGGTCTGTGTTCGTGTGTGCGTATGTGTGTGTATGCGTGTGTGTGTGTGCGTGTGTATGAGTATGTGTATGTGTGTATGCGTCTGTGTGTATATGTGTATGCGTGTGTGTGCGTGTGTATGCCTGTGTATGCATGTGTGTGTATGTCTCTTTGTGTGTGTGTGTCTGTGTGCTTGCGAGTGTGTGTACACGTGTGTGTATGCCTGTGTGTATGCGTGCGTGTGTATATGCACCTGTGTATGCGTGTGTGCGTGTATGTATGCATGTGTGTGTATGCATGTGTATGTGTGTATATGCGTGTATGTGTGTGTGTGCGTGTGTGTGTATGCATGTGTGTGTATACGTCTGTGTGTATGTGTGCGTATGTATTTTGTGGCAAACGAGGACATTCAGATGTATACACACCTTCGAAACGAGGACATGCCGCCAATCGAGGACGTCCTCGGTTGGGATTCACTGTTAAAACGTTTAAATCGTCGATTTCAAACTGCCCTCTGGTGGAATTTTTCATTAATTTGTCAGACCTCTCTTGATCGGTTTAAATCGGATTGGTGTGTGTCGGAGTGTATATCGGTTGTCCCCCTTGTTACACACACAGTTGTACCGGTCCTCGGTCACACGTTGTTGATCGGGTCAAAGATGGCGGATTGCCGTGGTGCTGGCGGCGGGAGGTTGCTTCGGGAATTCAAATGCGCAGAAGAGGTAAATGGCTAGATTACATAGTTATGTACTGATAACTGCATTTTGGAGACAATAATTCAATGTTTGTTGATATGTGATAGTCCACTGTCTTCTTTTGAATTTCATTTTCAACGTTACACAATACACCGGCGAGTGAACGTGTCCTCTTTTGACACGACAAACTTTGACTGTGTAGCCGCTTTTGGTGGTGACCCAAAAATCGACAAATTATGCCCGATATATTGATCACCCTGGTGGTTTTGATCACTTGTACAATGTATTGTTTAGATGTACCACAGTATTATATAGGCAACTGTGGAGATGCAGTTTACGTAGCTCTTTTTCTGTTAATCGGCTAAGGAGTCTATTTTTTATTTTTGGTTGTTGTTGCTGCCCCCTTACCCTAAATTTACCTATCACAGCCAGAGTTTCTGGGTTAGCTCCTCCAACAAAGCGATTATGTTGATCTCAATAAGTTCAACAACAACAACAGTAGTAAGTCAGGATCAAGTGTGCTGTTTTTTAGGCCTATAGGCCATTGAGAATAATACATCCCAGTGTTTCTGATTTTAAAGAGTGAAGGTACCGTATAATTTTACGTCTAACGAGGACCTTCAACTGTTCAATACCAAAAACAACTCAGACACACTGTCAAACGAGGATGTTCTTGTTTGGCAAATGTCGTTCTGGGTCGGAGCGAACAATGTGCAAATTTCTGATTTTGATTATGCATGCAAGAATCTACTATCCAATGTAGATTCAATTCAATCCACTTTATTGCGTATAGTTACATACCACAACAAGAGCATTCACATGTAGCCACAGACATAACAATCAACATATATGACACATTATACAGAAAATAATAAACAGGCAAAGAGCAAATAAAATAAACTGAATACTGAATTATAATTCCTATCTGCAACGTCGTTTTGGTGAAAATATCAGCTGATACTTTTTTTGTGTAATTTTCTTTCAAAGTTTGAATAAATACATCCAAAATTAAAGAAATTTGTCAATACTGAGCTGGTTATTTTCTGGCCACCATGATGTTTTCTCAACGTTACAGTACAAGCTTACGGCCTGGCCACACAGCGCAGAGAGTTAAAAAAACATGGCAGGTATTGGCGACTTACTCTGATTTTGCATATATATAGTTGAAACGTGGACAGAAAGTTACACAAAATAGGTTAAGATGATTGATGTGCTCAATGAAATGTAATTGTATCAGCTGATATTTTGACCAAAATATCGTGGATAGGAAGGGTGTTACAGACAGTAGATTCTTTTATTGTCAGAATTGACCCAGCAGGCACTCGACATTGATTCAACGCAGAAAGGAGATGTTCGGTTTGACCGTATTTTTTTCCTTAGTGTGTTGCGTTCATAAACCGAAAATATAATTTCCTCTCGTTTACTTTCAAAGTTATTAGCTTGAGAGAGAAAATACTGAATTTTCATATTCTCAATTTTCACCGAGAATAAATTTGTCAAAAAAATATTACGAGTATTAGAAAATAAGCATTTGTTTGTTTTTGCAATTTTTGGCGATATTCTTGAAGGGAATTCCATTCATATATAAAATATGACAACCAAAACGAATCTTACATATCGAAATGCGGTGGATTTGATCCAAAATGATACTGAAGAATCGTTCTGGTTAGAAGTGTCATATTTTCATGATATTGAAATATGCCAAAAAGCTTGTAATGTTCTGAAAGGGTGTGGTTCACCGCCATTTGGCACATAATTCCTCATTTTGATAATTGTAACAGCTGCTTGGCCGAATGGTTACAGTGTCAGACTACAGATTGAAAGTAAATCAACATTTTGGTTCGAATCCCCAAATACCCGAAAAAAAATTTTCCCATTTTTTTCTTTTTCTCTCATCTTCATCATTTTGGACTTTAAAGTGAAATAAAGACAGCGAACCCTTAACGCACATAATCCCTTATTTTATTATAATTCGTCAATAGAATTGCACACTAGCAACACCACACACAGTCAGTATTTGAATATTCTGACGATCCAGCAGAGCAAAAAATTAATTGTTAAACATATATAATTTCGTCTTAGGGCAGCGGAAAGTTGTAACTCTGAATTGAAAAGTTATAAGGTTAAACTTGTCTTATATCAAGGCCTTTATTAAGAAAATGACCCTCAACAAGTGGTGACGCTTGCTTTCCCAATTAATTATGCATGTGCCAATATGTGCCAATGGTAACCGTATGAGAATATGAACCAGAATTTCCCATCTGACTGGCCTCGCCTCTGACAAAGAGCTGGGGAATACCTGAGCATTACGTCACAATTTACCGGCGGCTCGAAGCGAGACAATAGAGCAGCAGAGAGCGGCTCTGAAGGGAAAAATATCCATCTAAAGCGAACACCTCCTTTGTTAGAAATTAAGTCCCAACGTCGATTTAACATGCATACAATGTAGATACAACGTGTGACATTGGGTGGATATAACAGATTAGTGTCACTGTTCAAAAAGTTTCAATATCTCGGAGATAACAAATCACAGTAAGCGGAAAATTTACACACATATTATAATTCAGGCTAAGTATATGCAAACCTGGTACTTGAATGAAAATATGAGTAAAAACATTGTTATCGTAACCTTTGTATAAATTTTTTGCACACAAGATACCACTTCTAATGAAATATACCTCCAAATTTGTGTTAGAAAGCAGGATATTTATAAGCTCTTGTAAGCATAGATCTGTTGGTACCTAGTTCAGATGAACAAATATTGATCATATGACTTGCTAACAATCAATTTGCACATAGTTGATGTGAAGTAGGCCTACATGCAGTTTATCCTCAAAACTGGATATTTTGAGTGAGCTTACATGCATAACCAATCTCAGTAAACTCAGATATGGGTCATTCCATGAAATGGGGTCACCTCTAAGCACTCAAACTTAAAACCAGTGAATTTTCTAAAATATTACACTAATTTGAAAACATTTATTCGTATTTAATGCCAGATACAAGTAGATATACATAAGATAACATCTTAGTTATATGTACGCCCATTACTTTTGGAGGACCATTGGTGTCAGCATATGAGGACACCCACGGACCCCAAAAATGTGACATTGCAAACATTGCAAACATTGATGCTTTTGTTTGGACTGTGTGCATGAATTGTTAATAAATTTTACCAATAAAACAACTTAAAGTATCGATCTGGCTCATGTCTTTCAATTTATTTTAGTTTATTTCATATCAGTCACCCTTAAATGCCGATTCTGGATGCATGAAACCCTCAAAATTAAGGGTGCGCGTGTAACGCTTGGTGTCCTTTTTTGTTACTTACTTTACCTCTTACCTGTCACCACAAAAAGGTCACTCAGTGGTCATTCAAAACTATTCTTGAGCTGGGCTAATCTTGTCTATTATCGATCCAAATATGACAGGATTTCGATGTGTCCTTAATAGCTGTAGTTGAAATATACTTTTATGTCTCACTTTCGTGTCCACTTTCATGTGTTACACGCACCACCCTTGGCTTGCATTTTACTTATTTTTTTTTTGGTATGAATTACAATGTGCAGCAATGGAACCCAATATTTGTGACATGGCTGGTGGAGCCACTTCAGAGCAGGGGCCATATAATGAGGCAATTGCAAAAAATAGCGGTTAAGTAGTATTGTGCTATTTCGCGTCCTGAACAGTTACGTTTGCCACTTCGTTACATGTGTGACAAACAAATGTTGATTCCAGAAGAAAGTAAGTTAAACTAAGACCAGTCTTACACATAAAATGTTCATGTGCCATGATCAGTTTGATAGTAAAGTCTAGAGTTTGATGGCGACCTAGTATGGTGATTTCACATGATGTATGCGAAAGGACACGAAGCCATTTTGGTGTCCATGTTACACGCACCACTTGATTGGATTGAGGCAGTCAATGCCACTAAATATGCTGACTAAGAACAGAATTAAATCTTCTAACAATTTGATCATGTTTTTATTCTATTTGAAACTTAAATTAACGTGTTATGTGGTGAATTTTGCATATAGTTTCGTGTCCTCGTTACACGCGCAACTTCATTATTTTATTTTTCTCTCAAATTGTGGAATATTATCGGTTTTCTTATGTTTTCCGAATCTCTATATATCAATATTATCCCTGAGTCAGTGCAGCCAGGAATTGACATCTTTTCAAAATTGGTTTGCATGTCACACTTTGGTACCCCCATTTCATGGAATGACCCATATATTATCACGGAATATTATATCTGACTGCATCTAGTGCGAATTTGAAACTACATTTGTTAGCCAATCAGGTGGCTAGCTTGGTACAGTTTCATCATGGTTTACCTGGATTGACAGGATTGATGTATAACGACAAACAGGATACCGGTATTCTTGGTTAATGTAGCTCTCTAGTCATGTTAATGGTATTGAATCGGAGTTTTGAGAAAATTGACCACCAAAATTAAGATCTTCTGCACGGAAAATTTCACAACATGGGTTTTCAGCCATCTTTTTATTCAAATATTCACCGGTTTATCATGTTCAGCATATTATTGCTCTAGGAAACCTAAATAACGTGTGTGTTAAGTTCATCTTTCTGTGATTTGCTATCTCAAAGCCATTGAAAACTTTTTTTACAGTGACATCAATTTGTTACAACAACATTACACTAGCAAACCCTTAATGATTAGTTGATTGGCAGACGATATTAGCATAACACAGACTGTGGTATACTATGGTCTGAAGCAGTTTGGATCGTTGTTTCATACATGCAGACTTGGATTATATCTTCAATCTCGAAACCCAGATGCATCACATCCCCTCATAAACAACCTAATGCAGGAGTCAAGCGAAGCCCCTGTTTGCAAAAATGTAGCGGTTTGATGCTAAATCTGATCCAATTATTTTTAGTATTTTAGGACATTTTCTTGATAAAACAGACGGACCCATCCAGCATGGATGGGTCCGTCCCGTGGGGATTTGTGAACTAGCGCCCTCAGAAAAAGCACCAAATCGCCAGAAATAATGCGAGCCGCCTAAACAACTCGACCACCTCAGCTTTCTCAGAAGAGGAAGTTCGGAGAGTTGGATCTTGATTGCGTACGCCCATTTCCCTTCTGATAGACTGAATGTTTGTATCCCCACTGGACTGACCCATCCAGCACTACATGTAGATTCATTTTATGCCTTTAAGAACATGTCATCCTAAAAATAATCGGATTAAGATTAAGATTTAAGTTCAAATCCTCAGGGGACTGACCCACTCAGCGTCTGTGTCTGTGCTTTACCAAGAAAAATGTCATCCTAAAAATAATTGGATTAATATGTTACACACTTTTTAGGCATTAGTATATATATTATATATCTGAATTAAGTCAGGCTTTAGGTAACAACTATGGAGTACTTTTCTAATGTTACAGAGAGACAAAAGAGACTCCTGTAACCTGCAATATTGGTTTACATGGTATCAGTGCTGCCAGTTGAATCGTTCATGTATTCCTCCACTTTGTTTGCTGCAGTTGTCAGCTGTCATTGAGTGGTTATGAAACTTCGTACGCATGCTTTTTGTGATTAAAAGATATACCTGTGCTATTTAGGGGATGAAATATTAATTTTCGTTCATATTTTGAGGGTTTTGTTTAAGTAATCTGCCAATAACAATATACATGTACACCTGTGCATGGAAAGTCTTCTGAAGCTGTCAGCTCCCTTACGGAAGAGCAGTATATACTTCTGTGGAAGTATACACTGCCACTATACTTCCACAGACCTCCCCTCTACTGCGGTCATACTTCTTAAACTGTGCAGTTTGCTACCTAAGTCTTAAACCTGCTTTTCATTAATGCCTTGATCTCTATCAAGCTGCACAATCAAACGTAGAAAACGGAAGTTTAAAAGAAAAAAGTTAACTCCCCTAGGAGAGAGTTGTCCGCCCCTAGGAGAGCTCTTCACTCAACTCCAGCGTGGTCACTATAAAGGCGACTGTAGCCTTATTCTCATCCTCTTTCTCTTGTTTGCTCGAGCAGTGCACATCTAGGGAAGTATTCAGAGGCAATCTTACAACATTGGTTGTTGTTGTCTCGCTGGTGTAATATCCTTTATCAAGTATTGTTTTTGTTATTCATTCGGAACTTACTTACTGTATTATTATGTCTGAAGTTCCGACTGGTATTCCTTGTCGTACGTGCGGGAAAAATTTATCCCCTTTAGACGCCCACTCGGCTTATTTTTCTTGTAAAAATTTATGGTACCGGGCGTTCCACGTGCGCGGAATGTGTATTATGGAATCCGACGGCTTGGAAGATTTATGCCCAAGCCCGTCGTGTTTTTCTGTTACATGCTTGTGATGACTCGTCTATGTCGGAGATCGACAGACGGGCCTTAGAAATTTTCTTTGGTCAATGTTATGTAGTGTAATGAGATCTTGACCGAGATGGTCAAGACCCAGAGGCTCCCGTGTCAGTTTGTATACCATCAAGCGGTACCCTCCTACACGATGATAATTCCAGGTTGCTAGTCAGTTTGACCCGGTCCGGAGATTCTTTGTCTAGGGTCGATCCAAAACCCGTTTCTTTGTTACGCTCAACAAAGACCAGGCGGTTGCCTGGCCATTCTATTGTCTCCGACAAACAAAAGAATTCTTTGCCTCAGGTTCCAATACCTATCGGTCACCACATGTTTCTTCTAGAAGGAAGAAAACAAATTAACGGTTAATCTACATAGTTTATTTAATTCCGTTCCCGAGCTATTTGTTGCGGCGAATGTCGGACGTATTTAGTATCTTCGGACGTACGTCGCTAAATATTGGTGTTGGCGGAGATTTTAAATTCCCTTGAAATGATCGTCTAACGATGTTTTTCTAGAAGTCATTATGGAATTCTCATGTGTAACTAATGACACAGCTCCCCGGGAAATACGGCGCCCAACATTCTGTTTTGTTCGGTCGGTATGTGAGCCTATTGTGTTGTACTCTAAACGAACAGGTTTGTGTTTCGTCATGATTTTATCCATTAAATTGTTGTATAAATCTTTACCAAGAATGTGAGTACGACCCTTGTTTGACGCGGGAGGTTCGTCTTTCCCTGCCGGGGAAATACGATTCTTTATAAGCCGTCCGTCATTGTCCATGTTGTTGTTGTTGTTTCGGACTTTGGTAGTTCGTTACTTTCATGCATTCAATTATTTGGTCCTACCAAGAAGGTAATCTCTTGTTATATCAACTATTATTATGTAATTTTGATATCCTGTCTTCAAGAGAGAACTTATGGGGTTTTATTCTGCCCCTCATGTTTATGTGTTTGTTGTTTTTGTGTACGTAACCACAACTCAACTCGATTTAAACGATGCTATAATAATAACGTAATGGATGTTACGGGACTTCTATGCTACCACTGTTTGTTGCATTTTAATGAGCGTCTTTGCTGATCTCTTTGTGATTAGGTACGATCTACAAAGGGATCTCCTGTTGGTTATCGTGAGTATGCAATCCGATTACCCACTGTTTATTATGAAACTGTGTTATGCCTTGGTATACAACTTTGTTTTATACACGCCATTTGTTCCAAACTGGTTCCATCTGTATACTGTATTTCGCGTATAATTCAGATGGAGTTATGCACTAATTTTAATTTCTTCACTGAGAAAATTTAAAATTATATGCCTTGGTATACAAATTTGTTTTATACATGTGATGTGTTTGTTCTCACCAAACTGGTTCCATCTGTATACTGTATTTCGCGTATAATTCAGATGGAGTTATGCACTAATTTTAATTTCTTCGCTATGAGAAAATTTAAAATTATATGCCTTGGTATACAAATTTGTTTTATACATGTGATGTGTTTGTTTTCTCACCAAACTGGGTCCATCTGTATACTGTATTTCGTGTATAAGTCAGATGGAGTTATGCACTAATTTTAGTTTCTTCACTATGAGAAAATTTAAAATTACTAGCGTGGTGGGATTGTTTGTTGACCGGCCAAGGATCAAGTCTATTGACACGTAAGTCGTGAAGTCTTCTATGGTTCCAAGTATCTGGGACGAGTATATTCGTCCCAGCAAGTATGTATTGCGGTACAGTTTACTAGAGCATCAAACTGCTTTTTAGTATGGTTATTGCTGTTCTTCCTCTTCTCGACAAATTGTTCGTGTTAGGCCATTTCAAATTGTAATTTTTTGAATAACCTCACTTTCCGGCCGGCGAGAGACTTTAAATGTTTTTTCCTCTCTTCGGGAAATTAAAATTCTTTAAGGAGCTTTTTGATTCCTGCAAAAATCTTTGTTCTGAATGATTGTCTGACTATTTGGTTATTGATAGTAACATTACTGTAAATGTTTAAGATTCTCTCCATATAAAACTCCAGTACTGGATTTCATGTACAGGAGACAAATTACATCGGAGAGGTCATACGGTAACCAGGTTCATTGACACATTTCGCATGTTCACTGACACAAAGATCCATAATCTCATTTATCACATTGAGTTTACATTTGGTGATTAACGCTACAGACATTTAATATGTTCATCTCTACTGCGTTTAAAGAGAAGAAAAATTTATTACAATCGACGTCAGGGTTACCGTTTGCAACGCCCTTCTGTTATGTCGTGTACTTTTATAAGTTTGTATCCTGCTCCGTTATGAGCATGTATATTCATTAAGTTGTTGTGAATGAGGAAATCATTACGTTGTTTATCTTATACAACGTTTTTCTCGCAATTTTCACATTACGCTTTCCTGTTACACCTTGACGATATGTTCATTACGCCGTCATGTGTCTCTCCTACACCTGTGCGTCGTTCCTTTTCATCGGTTAGACGTTTCCAGTACGCCATAACGCCGTTTGTTACGTCATTTCTTCATTTGCGAGATGCATATGTTATATCCATTCGTTTGGCGTCAATCTTCCACTGGTATCAATTCCTCTCGGGTTTTTCACTTTGTGATTTTCTTAGCTTCGTCGTTACTCTATGAAGAGAGTTCTGTTCAGACCTTGTTGTTTCCAGTCTGGGTTCAGAATATCAAAATTGTATTCGAATCAACAGTATTTGGTTAAATACTATTATATGGTATAGGTCTGTGGATTATGGACGTGAATATTCTCTGAGGACGACGGCGGGATTGTGAATGGCGGACTAGTCACCTTTAATAGAATTCAGCACAGTGTTGTATTAACACAGATTCATGTTGACTTTACACACAAACATTATGTTGAGATCCTTTTACCTTAGGATTGTGCTTAAGCTACACAATGTTTTTCATGGTGTACTTGAGGGACAGTTTTTCCGACTTTCTCCTTCAAGTACTTTATTCCTGTATAGACCGTTACACCAATGGTTAGACTTGACATTATGATGCTGTCATCAACCTTAGCGTTGTTTATTGTATGTCGGACCTTACTCACTGTGTTCGTCTTTCGGGTTCGGTCTCTACAGCGGATTATTTGCCTGGTGCCGAGGTCGTTATACCATTCCCGACTCTATTTCCCTCGTAATTGACTTCCTCCTTCACCTTCACCAGTATAGGAAGTCTCATTTTAGCACCAGGGAAGGAATATCTTTGCGCTTATTCGCGCCTTCGCATTACAGTCGCGTTGTACTCGCCAACTGTTACCGAAATGGGTATCGGTGTGGTTTCTGTGTGCTCTGGTTATACCACCTTTTGAACCCTTAGAGTCCGCGTCTATAAAGTGGTGTCTTATAAGACGGCCTTTGGGGCGGCGTTTACTTTGGCATCCAGAGTGTCTGAACTTCATGCTCTTGAAAGATCTATGTCCTGGACAGCGGATTGGTCTTGCAATAACACGCTGGGCTCTGTATCCAGCGATCCGAGTTCTAATCTGACTCGAAACATAATGTTTCCTTTTCGGCCCATTCCTGAATCAACGTTCGTACTCCATTCCTGCGTGGTCAGATTTTGTACATACCCTCGAGGACGATCTTCTGTTATGTCCTGTTCGAACCATCCGTCACTATCTTACTCGTTCCGGTTCCGTGCGCGGTTCTCGGCTACGGTTATCCTGTCCCTTCGCCTGTCACCAAGGCTTGATATTTAAATAAGCCGTGTAGTTGTTAAAGACCATAAAATAGTCTTACCAATGGGCAGAAGGTAGATATTCCATTGACGCCCCCACTACTGTCTTTTGCTTCTTCTATGTGGCCATCACTACACATGGCCTTTATGGAAGAACTTGTCCCTCCATGACTTTGTCCAGTCTTGTGTCTGGACAGCAAACTCCACGTTCACAAAGTTCTATCTGTATGATATGTCAGTGCAGTCAGATAGTGTAGCCACGCTTGGGCCACTGAGGGCTACCCAGCACGTGGTTGGTTTCTTTCAAGGAAAAAGGAGGGGGCGAAATTTGTCACCATTGCAGCAAGCAGCCATCTTGCTTTTCATTATGATCGTCTTGAAGGAAGGAATAGGTCGGATAGACGACCATGGACTCTCTAATCGTCAATCTAAGATGTCTGACGCTTTGAGAGTTTTATCTTTTCCTTAAACTACGGTTTTACTTGTGTCTTTCAGCTTGAACTGACTACCTTCTGGATGATCTCAGCTGTGCTTCCTACGCTCAACTCACTAGTCAAGTTGGACGTAAGGCGTTGGTGGACTGAGTATGGCGTGGCTTGGCGCCCTTTAAGACCAAGAAGACCTAACAACCCGAGTGGTAGAGGATCCTGATATCTTGGTACAGTTTGACATATCACACCACGAGCACAGCTACATGGATGGAGGCACTCAAGAATAAGTATATTTGTATCATATTCATGGTTTGCCCTTTTCGTTTCTTATCTGTGTCTTCCCAGCTACTTGGGGAGGACACTCAGAAGATAGGTTAGATTAGTATCTTCCATTACTACTCCATTATTACCTTCTGCCTTACCGGCCAGGTTTCTTTTGTTGAGATTTATGAATGAGCCTGTCCCTCCTTGACATTGTCCAGCCTTGAGTCTGGACGGTGAACTCCACGTTCACCATTTTCGATCTGAGACTTATGTCAGTCCAGTCAGAAGGGATATCCACGCTTGGGCCGTTAATAGCGGCCCAGCACGTGGTCAACTAAATTCCAAAAAAAAAAGGGGGGGGGGCGGCAGTTTGAATCATCACAGCAAATCTGCAAATTGCTGTATCATCTCATTCATACTATTGGTCCACAATTGATTGATCTCATATTGAAGGAAGAAATAAGTCAGATGGACGACCTTGGATCTTCTAAAGAGATGTCAGACACTGTATCATCACCCTAAGATGTATGTATCCATGGTGAGTGTGATCTTTACCTTAACTGCGGTTTTGATTGTGTCCTTCAGGTTGAATCTGACGTCCTTCTCAATGATCTCAGCGCCGTCTTCTGCACTCAACTCCCTAAAATGCTGGTTGAATGGAAGACGATTGTGGACTGAGAGTGGTGTGACTTGGCGATCACTAGGCCGGACCAGTTCCGCTTCACCCGGTCTTAGGAACAGCCAAGATAAATAAGCCTTACCAAGTAGACCAATATCCATTTCGCTGAGGTCATCTCTTGGTAAAGACGGCTTCCCCGAGTAGACCTATAGTCTCTCCGCCTGTGTACTACTCGGGGGGGAAACTAATAATTTCCACACCACAAACACAGCTACATGGCTGTGAACAATCAAAGATAAGTACATCAGTATCTTATTCACATGTTTAACCTTTTAATATTGATGACCAAGGTTTCATTTGTTGATTATGGATTGTTCATGCTATGCCCATGTTTCTGTGTCATTCCAGCGATCACTTAGCCTACTTTGATATACTACAAGACCGAGGTTCCCACCTCCGTATGTTGGTACTAGGGCATTAATGAAAAGCAGGTTTAAGACTTAGGTAGCAAACATCAAACATTTATAGATAATGTTTCTGTTTGTAACTAAGTCAAACCTGCTTTTCATTTAATGTGCCCACCCTTCCGTCCCCTCGTACCGCGGCCTTGTTTCACTACTGGTCTCGGTTTGAGAAAGAGGATGAGAATAAGGCTACAGTCGCCTTTATAGTGACCACGCTGGAGTTGAGTGAAGAGCTCTCCTGGGGGCGGACAACTCTCTCCTAGGGGAGTTAACTTTTTTCTTTTAAACTTCCGTTTTCTACGTTTGATTGTGCAGCTTGATAGAGATCAAGGCATTAATGAAAAGCAGGTTTGACTTAGTTACAAACAGAAACATTATCTATAAATGTTTGATATTTCTTCATTGTTTTGATGATTTTCAAGGGTAATCAAATTTAATTAGAATGACGAATAAAATTTTGTCAACAACATTTGGGGTGATTGAATTAACGATAATCTAATTATCCAATTGCATCCATGTACTGCAATTGGATAATTATAGGTTTGACCATGAAGACCTACCATATTTAAAGACTGCTAATTATCTGATGGCCTCATATCTATCTATTAAATGGCCTCGGTATTTTCTCTGAGTTAGAATTTTTCTCAGCATGTGCTTCATCATCACCAGGTCCATTACATTTTAGTAACCCAATGATTTCACCTCATTTCAACCCGAGTATACTAACCTGTAACTGTTTGTTTTCCAGTGTTGTTCACTGTCTCCTTGATTGGACTGGTCCTATTTACAGCCTTCCTTATGTTCTTTGCACCCAAACCACTCCAGAACTTCTTCAAGGTGAGAAATGATCAGGATAATTATAATAATAATCAAAAACAATCACAAGTCCATTGTCTGATCTAACCGTGAATAAAATACATTTCCAGCTTCGCAGGTAATGGTACCTCATTTTTTTTTAAACTTCGCCCACCCTCTTTGTCAAACATTGGCCAAAAGGGTGGAAAAAGATTTTTTTTTAAATTACACATATTCAGGTCTCAAAGATTTGAAAAACTAATGTTTTGCGGACGAGTTGGTGAAGCTAATGTTGTCTTGTATAAACATGTTCTGGGGACCGAACTTGGAGATATTAGTACTGTATTCTGGATAGTGCATGTGTCGGAATGCTTGGCATAGATCTGTGATGAAAATGCCTACATGTACCTACAAGTATATGAACACAATATATATTGTCTTTCAATAAAACCATTTTAATTCCAAAATCTCTGCATCAGCAGACATATGCTATCTGTTGGTGCAAATCATCTTCGAAAAAATTGCCATGCCCAAAAAAGACTTTCATTCTAAGACAAAGCTAACCCATTCTACTTTCTTATATAGTTGCAGGACATTTCTGATATGTACTTCAAGTTAAAAATGGTGGGACTTATCGCAGGAAACTTTGTAGCATGTGTTTTTATTGAGGTGAGAAACATAACAGCATTGAATGTTGTAGTTGATTATCATTATTATTACCCCTCAGGCCTTGTTTTTCGTCAGAATTCACGGGAATCCAAATAGATTCTCACAACACAGCTCCACAGGAATCCACGGGAATCCAGTGCTATTATTTCTATACAGATTGATAAAAAATTTACGGGAACCTGGGAGTGCTGACGGGAATCGGATTCCCGTGGGAAAACAAGCCCTGCCCCTCTATTGTATGGCTGAAGGGGTGTTGTCCTCACCAGGGTCGTCCATCTGTCTGGCATTCATCCTTGTTTCGACAATTTATCTTGAAGAATTATAGTCATGCTTTCCTAATTCATACCACATATGATGCCGACAATGGACCAGAAGCCCTCAGAAAATGGCTGACCTTGACCCATTTATTCTATGTCAGAGTATTTCTAATGTTGTCATATTTCTTGAAGAATTGTATTGCCTAGGTCGAATTGTACTGTTGGTGATATCTTATCTGGGCTATCTAAATTCATGCTACCTATGCAACTGGTGATGATCCAGAAACCTTTCCAGTTTGACTGACCTTGGCCTACTTTATCAAGGTCCAATTCTAGTTACTGCAATATCACCAGTGATCATTGCTAGGTTCTTGAAATTGTTAAGTTTCTGCAGTCTAAGGTATGCGTGAGCATATATTGAAGCCCATAAGTCTCTTGTTGCCATGTGCATTGAGTGCCAGAAACAAATATATGGAGTGAGGGGAAGGCAATATTATAGACACAAACCACCATGTACCATTTACCCCACTGGAACCATTGACTGTCCATATATCACAGAAGTATATTGCCTTCCCCTACAGGGTGCGAAATAGCCGGTTGCCCGGGGCAACCTAATTTTCCCTTGGGCAACCAAATTCTGTCGAAATTGCAATGCATTTGGATGTGTTGGTTGCCCGTACTTGCTGATGGGCAACTAGAATTTGTTTGTCTATTTCATACCCTGCCCTATCCCATGTTCTATTATCTGGAACATCCCTTATAAAACTTACACCAGACACAAAGCTAGTCATGGACTAAGTACTCATTTTACACAAGTTCATCAAGTCATTAAAAGAAAATGCAAATTTTCCACAATCCTATTTGAATACCCCCCAGGTCACATGTTTTTCATTGATATGCAGTTCATGTTGTGATATGTAGAGTTGAATATTATTTTGTCGAAATCATTTATAAAAAAATGAATTTCAAACTTATTCTCTTTCTTACAGTATATTCTCTGTGATAGCAAGACCTTTCAGAGGTTCTGTCGTCTTCTGCGGAACAAAAAACAGCCCAAGAACATGTATAAAACTTTGGAAAAGGAGTTGCAGCTCGCTCCTGATTGGCCTCCTGTCGGTCATGTCACCTCTGCGACCAATCCGTTGGACAGTGGCACATTTCAGTACGAGAGCCAAGTAGATGTTAAATCAGGGGCATCAATAAATCATTAACACATAATCAGTATGGTAACCAAGATGGCTGACACAGTTTTCTGTTGTCTCGGAAACTTGTTGGGTGACAAAAAGAGATGTCACCTGACAGAGAAATGAAAGCTGTTTAAATGAGGACAAATGTTCAGCAGAGAAGTCTGAAGTTGTTAAAAAGGTCACAGCCATCATGCCATCACAGAAAAATTGTTGGAACGATGTTCAATCCTATTCGCTCAATCAGTCACTCTATTACGTCCAGTGCAAGAATTATCATAACTGAATTTCACGTGTAAAATTAATGAATTGATGTAGGAATTATGTTCAAGCTTCCTATTTGCAGGTGAATCTTGTTCAAAGATGTCTATCTCTGCATACTGATTTTTAAATTAATGCAATAAATATTTGTATTTTAACGCTATTTTTGTAATAACAGTCTGTCCTTGACTTAGTATGATATCTCTTATCCCCTGTATATTAAATGTATGCTTACAAGAGATTATAAGTTATGTGTAAATTCATGTTTTACTTCACGTCATTGTTTAACCTTCTTCTCACATTTATGCCCTTTCTCTTAGTAATGTTTTTATTAATTTATATCTTAAGCCTTTTTTCTAGATTTTACAAAAGGTTGCTATTTTGCTATTGGTTTTAAGTTATTTCTTTCATAGTCATAGATTCTGCTGTGTTTCGCTAAAAAAGTTTAAGTTGTATATGTATAGTAAGAGTTCAATTTCTGTAGAATATATTGTTTATTTAATGCTGAAGATTATTACTCTATCTGGGGCCAGAGTTTCACATTTTAAATCATTTCATTTCCTTGTTATCTGTTTTATATTTCTTGTGTTATTACACGAAGTATAATATAGTTCAACTCTCTCCATCAATTATAGTAGTTTACATTTGTACACATTCTTAGCATGGTGAGCCAGTCAAAACATGAATTGCACTTTCTAAGCATTAATACTCTGTATATTTTATAACATATTAAAATATGTGAAGGTGACATGATGATCAGGATAGAGACATTTTCACCATGTACCATATATGTATATATTTTACTCTACTTTGTAAATACTGGGGTTATAGTTCTGAATGTGTATATACTTACTATATCATAATGCTTCAATGTAACATTTACAGGTGAAACCTTGGAAGATGTCAAATGTATATAAAGAATTAAAATGATGATTTTTATAGGGTACATTTTGTTTGGGGGTGGTCAATGTGATATTAAGTTGTGGGAGATAATGTTATCAATAATTGATATGTTTAAAGATAATGTTAATTTACAGTAGTATATGATCATTGACAAATTAATGAGATATATTTAATAAAAAAATAATCAATAGGGTTTTAGTTATGTAACTGTCGTATTTCATTTTTCATGAAATAAGCTGGGATGTTGTCATATGATGCTCAGGGATACTGCGCCCATAAGAGCAATTTGACACAAACACATGTCAACTGGCATTTATGTCTCCACAGCAATAAACATGGAGCAATTATTTAATAAGCCATAAGATTACAAAATATAACATTGGTTACTGCCCATTGGATACTAAAAACTTTACTTTAAAATTCAATTTTTAATGTTTGCCTAGTCACAGGTTTCGACTATAGCATGTAGGGTATAACCATGCTAAATTTCAGGTGTTCAGATCAGAAGTGAACCATCTAGTTTTCACACCTCTGTATAGAGCTTACAACATGTTTATGGTCCGAATTAAAATTACTCATTTAGAAATGGAATTTCATACCAAAGAACAGTGTATTATCGAATGTGTTACAGTACCGAACTAAAACAGAGTAATAAATTAAAAATTACAATTTGTGTCCTTCAAGGGGGCTCAGTATCCTTAGTATATTCTAACATTGCCTCCTCTTCTCCAACTTGGATTTGAACAAATTTTACTGTTTTCTCACTTCACCCCACATAATATATTGCTTGTCCCATTTACTGGTTTACATGTTATGGTTGGTTCATGACTATTTTTATGAGACTATCACACACATAGTGAACAAATTTAATGTCTACCAGTTACATTACCATTCTACACACACATAGGTTTGCCAAATTGTGAGTTAGGGTTGATAAAAATTGCAGAAAAACATTATTTCTAAAATTGATAGAAAAATATGCCTGAATGTATTTAATTTGATAGTTTTATCAAGCAGTATGTGGAACACAGCATCGACTCACTTGTAATTATGTCACTGTCTGCCCAATCGTAATTTAATATTGATTTCAGAATTTTCAGAACATGGTTGGACGACTCCTATGATTTGACAGATTTATGACAGCACATTATTTTTAGCCAATCAGGGTGATGGGATCAGTTGATGGGGAAAACCTGGACATTAAGTGAAGTTTAGTTCTCTCAGCATGACTGTTGTACTTATTTACAGGAGTATGACCTAAGCCGACCATTATTTAACTTTTTAATGGTTTACAACCAACGAGTTATTTTCGCTGAGGTTTGAACTGTTTTGATTTATGTTCGTGTTTACACATGGGGTATTCTCTTCATGCATGTTTTAGACATGTGGGGAAAACATGTTTTGTGGCAGTGATTTTCTCAAATGGTGCTTTGTGAGTCATTGGGTTTAAACCTGCAATAAATTGATTTTTATGAGCAGATCATAGTTTTGTTTGTCCTGATTATGGGGAAGTTCATCATGTAAGGATCTTCAAACCGGGAACACCATGTGTAATACAGCTTGTCGGGTAGCTTTTCCAGATTTAATAAGGTTCCCTACATGTAGTCAACTATTGTGTTTTCCTTACAAAACGAATACACCTGATTATGAAGTCAATAGACTATAAGACCTAAACAAGTTTTTTTCTGAACAGTGGGTGGGTGGGGGGAGCTGGCGTCATCTATATTTGATTTTAGTTTTTGTCATAACACCGTATCCTGGACACATATTCAAGTGAACTTGTTACCGATTGGCTGGCATATCGACCCCGTCATTCGCTCATACTGAGGTTGCCAGTAACCATGGCATTGCATCTCCATGATCAGACCAGTCAGCTTTCGGCATGACCGATAATAGATTGGCGAATGCTGTAGCACACATCCTATAGTTACTAAAATTCTTGACATGTTTGACAAGATTGTGTCAGAGAGCTACATGACCCCTCGGCGAGTTCGACTGTACCTCTAAGGTCACTCTACAGTCGAGTAAGAGAGGTCACAGATCACATGACTAAGCTTGGCGCAGTTGAATTATGTTTATTTTCACTATAGATTCAAAAATTTTACAATCTTATTCTGAACCGAGCAGAGTGTGCCCATTCATGTGATGCGTTTCTTTGGAGATAAAACCAGCTGACTGTGGTCCCCATTATTAACTCTACTTCTCTGCTCAGTGAGTGGGTTACTGAGGCCTCGCTCGGATCTAACTCATCAGTGATGTCACAGATCAGTCAAACGACATTCTTGCTTACCCAGATCAGAGTATGTCGCGTGAGCCAGTCGAATATGCCACTTGTGTGTCTGGTATACTGTGGAATGTCGTTGGGCGTATATAAAGAAGTGATGTGACACAATTCAATGTGTTCTGGTTGGGTCCCCCCAGTCTGAGAAATTTCATTATTGTCCCTGCTGTTTACACAGACACATTGCTGTTCATGCCTTCTGTAATCGATGAAAAGAATGCATGGTAAACATAACTACCACTCCGTTTATCTCCCCTTATGACATGTACTACTGGTATGTGGCTATCTATTATCTTGAACTCCCGATGACAAAGCAAAAGTTGACCGTGCAATTTTTTTTTGTGTTGGTGTCGGTGACCGGTTAAGTTTTTATGTTCAGCACAACGTTAGACTCAAGCTGGAAGGTAAATGTTGTTTTTTTTAGGCTGGACTTAGAATAATTTTGACTTCTTTTGGACTCTGAAAGAAAAAGTAACATTCCCATCCTTCATCCAAATTGAAGAAAAGTCATATAATGACAAATTGGGGCACTTTGTAGCTGGTGCCATCAAGAATATTTCCAGATATAAGCCATTTTTGCTGCACTTCCGGTGATCGAATTATTAGGGGAATTACCGTAATCTTTTTTGTTTAGGCTGCACAAATCATGATTTAACCTAAAGCTTTTGCACGAACCATATTTGTCCAGGCATTTCACACCCACATACAGACCAAATTTCAGTTGTACATGTATTCATAATGACATGTATAAGCTTACTTTTGGGAAAAAAGGTAACCTTTATTTCAAGTTTTATAATATAGTTCAATCCAACATCACTGACAAAGAAATCAAATTTTTATAACAATATGTACATGTATTGTCATTGCCAGTGATGTGCAACCTGAAGGGCTCGATCTTTATGCGAAGCTGCATGTTATTGACAAAACCCAAAACGGCGAGCTGCCGGGTTACACATAACCCTTGTTATACTTTCTCATAGGTTGTCTATGGTTACTCTTGTTTGAGAAGGTCATGCTCTAATATTCTGAATTATAATTTTCCAAGTGTCGACCAGTTTTATGTTCAATACATCACATATTTTTTTTACAAATATTTTATAATTTTAATTAGATTTAATTTACATGTAGTTCAAGCCTTGTACTATTCATGAAGCTGACATTAATCCGATATTTTCCCATGGAGAAACTTTCCTGTTGGGTTTTCAGGTAAGTGAAAATGGTGGATTGGGACAATACTACTGGGCCATTATGCGAACATCACGTTAATGGAAATACAGAACATTAAAAAGTCTTTCTCTATATATACCAGTTGGTGATCCATACTTTGAGCTATTAAGTGATGGCGATTTCCGTCCATCTGTCCAGACCGTTTGTCGGTCCCCTAATGTCCGGTCCTTATCTGGGACAGTTTTTTATCTACAGTTCCGAATTCTGGTGAGTGGATGCCCTAGGGGAAGATATACCAAAATGGAGGTCGAGATCAAAGGTCGCTGGCCTAAAAAGACAGGAATAGGATAATCTTTAAAAATTAAACATTTATAAACAATGTTAGTATTTATTATCAAATCAAACCTGCTGTTGCTATGGCCTTATCTCCCTTTGCATCCTTACAAATAGTTAAAACGAAAAGTTGTCTCCCCTTAGGGAGCTCTCTCAGCTCAGCTAGGTTACTTAAGCCCTGCACAATCCTGAATCTCCCTCTTTCTCACTCTTATAGCCCGAGACGTGTGGTGTGCAAGGCCGTGGAGTGAGGGGCAGGATGGGAGGGTAATCAAAGCAACAGCAGGTTTGATTTGATAATAAATACTAACATTGTTTATAAATGTTTAATATTTATGTCTCAAATCTTCACCTGCTGTTGCTATGGCTCACTACCAACATATGGAGGTGGGTACCTCGGCCTTGTTGTAGTTCCAATAGCAGGCTTAGTAACCGCTGAGATGATCACGGACGTGGCACACTAGTACTCGACAAGAGGGACCCTGGTCGGTGACGCTGTGGGTAGTCATGGAGTAATCATAATAGATTGTTGAATGTGGCCACTAATTACTCGTCCATGCAAACCGTGATCGTGGATGTGGTGCACAATTTTACCCCCACGAAGGAACTCGGGCCGGTGGCGCTGTGAGTATCAAGTGGTAATCAGTGTATAACGGATAGAAGCGGTCATGTACATCCCGGCAACATCGTATACAAGGTGCCCATCTTATACCACCACAAGCCGTCTTCCGTCAACTTTCTGTACTTTAGTCCCTTGTTGCTGACACTAGTAAACCAGAAAGTAGTACTCACAAATGTGTCAGGTCTTGTAAGATGACTTGTGAGTTGACAGCAGCTGCCTCTCTTGAGATGAACTCGTAAGTTGGTCATCATAGCCCTCATGCCCCAAACTCTCTGTACTTTAAACTTGAAAATGACACAAAGTAATACCTAAAAACCAATGTTTGCTGCCTAAGTCTTAAACCTGCTCTTAATTAATGCCTTTAATCCCTTATTAAATGCACAATCAAACGTAGAAAACGGAAGTTTAAAAGAAAAAGTTAGCTCCCCTAGGAGAGAGTTATCCGCCCCTAGGAGAGCTCTTCATTCAAATCCAGCTCGGTCACCATATAAGCGACTGCAGCCTGATTCCTATCCTCTTTCTCTTGTTTGCTCGAGCAGTGCACATCTAGGGAAGTATTCAGAGGCAATCTTACAACATTGGTTGTTGTTGTCTCGCTGGTGTAATATCCTTTATCAAGTCTTGTTATTCATTCGGAACTTACTTACTGTATTATATGTCTGAAGTTCCGACTGGTATTCCTTGCCGTACGTGCGGGAAAAATTTATTCCCCTTAGACGCCCACTCGGTTTAATTTTCTTGTAAAAATTTATGGTACCGGGCGTTCCACGTGCGCGGAATGTGTATTATGGAATCCGACGGCTTGGAAGATTTATGCCCAAGTCCGTCGTGTTTTTCTGTTACATGCTTGTGATGACTCGTCTATGTCGGAGATCGACAGACGGGCCTTAGAAATTTTCTTTGGTCAATGTTATGTTGTGTAATGAGATCTTGACCGAACTGGTCAAGACCCAGAGGCTCCCGTGTCAGTTTGTATACCATCAAGCGGTACCCTCCTACACGATGATAATTCCAGGTTGCTAGTCAGTTTGACCCGGTTCGGAGTCTCTTTGTCTAGGGTCGATCCAAAACCCGTTTCTTTGTTACACTCAACAAAGACCAGGCGGTTGCCTGGGCATTCTGTTGTCTCCGACAAACAAAAGAATTCTTTGCCTCAGGTTCCAATATCTTTCGGTCACCACATGTTTCTTCTAGAAGGAAGAAAACAAATTAAATTCCCTTGAAATGATCGTCTAACGATGTTTTTCTAGAAGTCATTATGGAATTCTCATGTGTAACTAATGACACAGCTCCCCGGGAAATACGGCGCCCAACATTCTGTTTTGTTCGGTCGGTATGTGAGCCCATTGTCTTGTACTCTAAACGAACAGGTTTGTGTTTCGTCATGATTTTATCCATTAAATTGTTGTATAAATCTTTACCAAGAATGTGAGTACGACCCTTGTGTGACGCGGGAGGTTCGTCTTTCCCCACCGGGGAAATACGATTCTTTATAAGCCGTCCGTCATTGTCCATGTTGTTGTTGTTGTTTCGGACTTTGGTAGTTCGTTACTTCATGCATTCAATTATTTGGTCCTACCAAGAAGGTAATCTCTTGTTATATCAACTATTATTATGTAATTGTGATATCCTGTCTTCAAGAGAGAACTTATGGGGTTTTATTCTGCCCCTCATGTTTATGTGTTTGTTGTTTTTGTGTACGTAACCACAACTCAACTCGATTAAACGATGCTATAATAATAACGT